>JAKUCM010002218.1:0-19111 GCA_023374145.1 Lepidium sativum | reverse complement strand
ACTGGATCACACACACACACACGGCAGGCATTCAAACAGGATGTGGTTAATGGTTTCAGTTATCGCCCCACAGCGGGTACAACCACTATCACAATTTACACCTTTGTTGGCTAGATTCTGGTTCACTGCAGTACATCCTAGTAAGGCCTGCCATATGAAGTGTTTAATTTTATTAAGACAATCTAATTTCAAAACCTTGTTATAGAATGGCTGATACGTTGGGCCAATTAACCCCCCATCTATCATTAATGATGAATCTATTAGTTTATATCCTCACTTGACCAAATATCGCCTTATATTGGTATAATGACATCCCCAATAATCGAGTTTATGTCTTCTAGGGATTGGAATACCCAGACTTAACCGGACATCCTTGGGCTCAAAATACTAAGATCAGAGAAATAACCCGAGCCTTCTCGGAGAATGTATTCCTCTATCGTGATCCAGTGCCCATTAGTAGTCATGAGTCCAGTTATCTTGTTCTGTGCTCGCCTTTGTTTAGTTTGAGCATGAAAGAACCTCGTGTTTTCATCCCCCTCTCTTAACCATCGATCCCGACTTTTCTGTTTCCAGTAAGCTTCCTCTTCAACATAAGCTTTTTTAAGATTTACATTAGCTTCCATGAGCGCAATAGTATCTATTGAAGAACTATTTTGAAGATCTTCTACACTTTGCTGTAGATCTAATATTTTCTGGTGACCTGGTTGTATGTTTTGACACCTCTAGCGGGAAATCTCCCTTCGACAAAATCTAATTCGCCCAACGAAAGACCTAATTCGTGTATTTTGATAATCCTTCCAACTCTTCGCTATAGTATATTTTAGTCCGGGCTTACAATCCAACGTTTATCAAAATAAAACCCAACGTTTCCCAAATCTTCCCAAGATGGGCCGGTGATCGGACCCTATCATTTCTAAATATTATACCTCTTATCTGGGTAATATTTTATGCCACTCCTCATTGCCAAAAGCTTTATCCAATACACACTGGATAATTTCATTATCTCGGTACCTTCGCCATGACCAGGAGTTCCCTATCTTAAGGAAATCTATAAGTCCACAAACCCTAAGCATTTGATTAAAAAACTGAAAAGAAGAGGCATATCGCACAATTCCTCCCTATTTTCATGATTTCCTGACAATTCATTAAAGTCACATATAATTAGCCATAATGATAGCGTAATGATTCCCATTCGAGTTAACCTCTCCCAAACCATATCTCGTCTACCTTGTATTGGCTCACCATAAATAAAGGTAATATGAGATATTTTATTAAGCATGAATGCGATTGATGGTAATAAGTGTCTTGGAGTTGATGGATCTCCAAACATGAATGCGATTGATGGTAGTAAGTGTCTTGGAGTTGAAGGATTTACTACAAAATTTTACCAACATTTTTGGGAAATCGTTGGCCCAGAAATGTCTATTGCGATCAAGGATTTTTTTTAAAGCATTGAATTCCCATCATACTAGAACTTCAAACAAATATGCCTTATCCCTAAGATTTTAAATCCTTGTAGAATGATTGATATAGGTCAAATCAGCCTCTGTTCGGTAAACTACAAATTCATTTCCAAAATTTTGTATGCACGTTTCAGTTGAATCCTCCTAGAGATAGTATCAGAGACACAAGGAGCGCTCGTCTCGAGTCATGGTATTTCAGAAAATATACTGGTGGCTCATGAATTAATACACTTTCTGCGGATAAATTCTACATCAGCCACATGGTTTATGGCCATAAAACCGATATGTCCAAGGCATATGACATGGTTAAATGGTCATTTTTTGAAAAATTGCTGCGGGAAATAGGCTTAGATAACCAATGGGTCTCATGGCTGATGCATTGTGTGACCACAATTACGTATATTGTCTTATTTAATGAACAAGCACACAATTTCATTACACCTACAAGAGGTCTTTAACAAGGAGACCCTTTTTCTCCATTCTTATTTGATCTTTGTGCGGAGACTCGTGCACATACTGAATAAAGAAAAAGTAGAGGGTAATATTATTGGTTACCGGATTGCGCCTCAAGTCCAGTCGTACACCATTTGTTGTTTGTCGATGACAGCCTGCTCTTTTATAGGGCTAATAGAAAGGAAAATAAGGAGATCAAATCATGTCTAAACCAATACGAAAATGCATCTAGTCAAAGTACAAACTACCAGAAATCGTCAGTCTTTTGGTGCTAAGGTTTGTGCCAATAATAAAGATCAGGTGAAAAGGATGCTTGGAATTGTGAAAGAGAGTGTAGTTGGGATGTGTGCAGGCCTCCCAAAATGCTTCACAGAGTCAAATAGGAAGCTACTAATTTTTATTCATGACAAACTACAATCTAGGATACATTGATGGTTTGCTAAACATACTAAAAAATCCGAGAAAATCTATTGGAGGAAATGAAGAAGGAAATGAACAGAGAATTTCAAGCAAATGAGACTATTGCAAACTTATATTTAGTTCAAAGAAAGAGAGAGGTTGAAGAAGAATAATGGTTCATAGAATGAGAGAAGTTAGAAAATAAGATATTTTCTTTAAAAGAATTGTTGCAGTGCCCACTGTTCAAAATTTATGCATAGAAAACTACAACAGTAGACTTAGTTAGGTCTGATAACTAAATAACATAAACATTTATGTTATTTATTATAATTTTTAATATAAAATATGTATGTATTTTATTATAAGAGGTTAACTGAATAAAATAGGTATGAGAAATTCAATATCTATGCGCCATCTCATCGATGAGGATAGATTGTTGTTTGCACTTACCAAACAAAATGTGTTAGTTGACAACATGTCCACAAATGTCCCTTTATGTTGTTATATATTTATATGCATTATATGCGAAAAATGACACGAATACAAATCATTATAACCAGATTTAAAATTGTATTTACAATTGATTGATCAAATATAGTGGCATCTAATAATTTGTCTCAAATAAATAATGTGATCTGCATCCCCGCAAAAAAAAATTATATAGCATCTAAATTATACGAACTATAGCATCTCAATTTCCCCACCAAATTAAATTATTGTTGGCTTACTGTAGACTAGACATGGGCATTTAGATACTAATTTGGATTCAGGTGGATCTTTTCGGATTTCAAATTTTCGTTTCTATTAATTTAGGACTCATTCGGATATTTTTATTTTTATATCAGGTTCGGTTCAGATATAGATCGGATTTGGGATCGGGTATTTATATAAAAATCTATATAAAAATTTTAATTAAGTAAAGATTTAATAGAAATAAGTCTAAAAATACCTAAATTTAACAAAAATATTTTAGGTACCCATTCGGTTCTTGATTCGGTTTGGGTTTGGGTTTGGGTTTGATTTTTCAGATATATAAATATAGGACTCATTCGGGTATCTTGTCATGTTCGGGTTCCGTTCTTCTTTTTTGGGTAGTTTCGGTTCGGGTATCAGGTTTTATGCCCATGCCTACTGTAGTCCATTTGTATAAACTAAACTTAATCAAACTGTAACTGTGTAGTAAACCCGATTTTGTTTGATTTAACCTGATTTCATTAGAGTAAACCATTATTTTGACCTGTTTAGCTTTTGCTAAACCCGATTCTCGGATTATAACCCTAGAAAATTAATATTCCCAAATCGTCATCTCTTGTTTCTTTGAAATCCTAATTCTCGTTTTTGAAAATCTCTCAAAATTAAACTCTTTTGTTCATTTCTTCTCTCAGCCAACTATAGAAAACTTGTTGTATTTGTTTCCTAGAGTCAATGGAGGTAATCGAGTTCATCGATGTGCATGTTTTCGCAGATCCGCATGATGGAGAAGAAGAAGAAGAAATGTGAGATGGCATGCAAGAAAGAAATCAATTTGAAATCAACCAAATGCTGTATAGTTTATCGATGAGCCTCTTGTGAACGAGAATGTCTAACCTTACAGCGAGAACGAAGAAGATGAAGAAATTTGGCGGCCTACAAAACTGAATGTGAGACGAGGCTAACAATAATTATACAAGGGCCAAAGCTTCTTTAATGGGTTAGCATTTAAGGAGACAGTCCTTAATCATGCTTTCAAGGCGGGGCGTAATATTAAGCAATGAAGGTTTAACAAAAAGAAACTTGCTTTTAAGTGTATAGGATACGGAAGTAAATGGGGTGTGCATTGCTCCATTAGGGACGTATCTGAAAATTGGGTAGTTAGGATAATTGTTGATAAACATAGATGTTACCATACTGGTCAATGTTCTGGCCAGAGACAACGGATTGAGTCATTCATAATCTTGAAGAACCAAGCACAACATGGACGTAAGAAGAAGAGTAAAAAGGAGAAGAATAAGAAGGGAAAGAACGAGTCTCCAATGAAGAAGAAGCAAATGAAGCAATGAACCATGTATTGTAGCATTTGTAGAGCAGCCAGTCATAACTCTCATTTTCATAAACTAAAAAAGAATGCATAGTCTAGGGATAATCTCAGGTTCAGTCACATATCTATTTAGTCCTTTCTCATGCATTTAGTTAAGTTTCTCACTAAATTTTGTTGCATTGTTATGCAGGTCGAATGTGGTCAATCTTCTCATGTAAAAGCATCACAAGAGACTGCAGCATAATGTTTAATTTGACGTAAAAGATTAATTAGAAGACTAAGTAAGATGCTAAGTAGAAGGAGCTAACTTAACTAAAGGTCTTTTGGTGTTATTTTCTTAAACTTTATGTCACTCTTATAATTGGCTCATCAGTTTTTGGATGTTATTATTGGCTATGTAGTTTTTGTAGTTATGACCTCTTAAACCTGAACAATTTGTTCCCATTTTGAAACATAAGCAATGCTTTGTTAATGGCTTTGTTATTGTCTCATTTTATGATCGGTTTTGTTAATGGCTTTGTTATTTTTCTTATAACACCATTTTCACCAATGTATCATAACACCATCTTAAATACAATGTCTCATAACACCATTTGATACAGCATCAAATTCATGAAATACTCAACAACATACGACAATCATTACTAACGTCTAGCACAACATATGACTCAGACTAAGAATTTAATGATCAAAACCAAAGCAAGAAATACACAACAACATACGACCATCAATTTTTTCGTCTTTCACTCAAATTCACCAAGTATAAGCTCAATATTTTTTAATATTTAAGTCTCCATGTTCATGAGCTCTCTGTCAAACTCCATTTTTTTCTCCTCAATTGAGTTGGACAATCTATTTACCTCAATCATGAGAACTTTGTCCTCCCATAGAAAGACATGACTGTCATTAGCAAGCTACAAGACAATTCAAAACATCAATACGTCCATTCCAATATTTCAATTCATACGCCTCAAGAACATACCTTTTGAGCTACTGCAAAAGAACACTGATAATAATGTCGGTACGGGTTGTGTGAGGATCTCAAAATCTTGGCACTAATTGAAGCTCCACACCAACACTTTTTGGAATTTTGGCAACAAATACTCCTCCACTACAGTGTGTCGTTGATGAACCACTAGAAGCTCTTGTGTCCCTGCTCATTTTCAACCTGATACTCTATTAAAAAGCAAACAAATTGAATTTATGCACTTATCATCACATACCATAGCAAACAACAACATTTCAACAAAAATCGAATATACGAACACCAATATCACTAAAGAAACGAAACCCTAACAAGATAATCAATAATGAGGTTGGGAATTACTTGTTTCAGAATCATGATTCTGAGATTTCAGAAATTAGGTTTCGTTTGTCAATTTGGGAGAAAAAGGTTATGGGTCAGGTTTTAATTGTCTTTTGGTTGTCAAAGCGGTTACTCTCACGCGGTATGGTTTGGTTTTATGAGTATGTTCGTTCAACATAACAAACCAACATTGGAGGGAAATTAAACTTGTAAACTATGAGAGAAGAAAATTAATTATATACTTTTTGTAAGGAAGAAATTAAAAAAGAGTCATAGTTCATGTAATTTTGGTGTTATATGAAACTTTCGAGAGAGATCCAGATCGTCGAGCCATATTTCAATTTAAAAGTTTGAGATCTTTAACATAGACATAAGTATTTTCAGTTAAATCTATGGGCTTATGTTTAGTTTTGATTTATGAGAAATATCACTCAATAACATAAAAGTTTATGTTAATTAGGTATTTTTAATAGCTTATTATTTACAACAATAGCAATAAGACTCTCATGTCCGCCACCATATCTTATTATTTTTGTCCTTCTCACATGTCTTTATTTCCTTTTATCTTTACTAAGGGATTGATCAGGCTACACCCGAATTTTTGTTTAGAAACATTTATGTGTAGTTTATTTGTTGGATAACTTGTCAAATTTTGTGATTTGTGTTGTATTTCTGGAATGAAAGGTATGTGCATCAGAAAGGGATAATTTTATTACTATTTGGAATGGTAAAATTAAAGATATGTTGTTTTACATATTGGACAATTTTTATTTGCGTTAAGCCAACTTATTATACAATCATGGTGGTGGATGTGGTTGCAGGCTAGATTATTAATGGTATATCGTCCTTTGAATGTTTGAAGGCAAATAGTGCAATTTTTCAGTTTCCTCATCAGGACTGACATTTCTTTTAGTGAATTTTAGTAGGGCAACGACCAAATCTGTGTACATTCTTGATCGAGCTTGGTAGTTGTAATATTTAATGTTGAAATATATTGTTATATTGTTACATGTTTCCAAATCTGTAGATATGTCAACATCAGTTATGTATGTCATGAAGTTGTCAATCATACTGGTTGCTTTTGTATCTTCTATGTCATGGTATGCTAGGAAGTCATGTAAATTATGTGTCAAGGTGGTACATGATATAAGTGTTACGCTTGTTTGGAAAAGAATTTGTATAACAATATTACTCTGTTGTGTGAGTGGTCTTTTGATGTTGAGATAAGTTTCACTTCTCATATGAATGTTAGGAAGACGACCTTCAAATGAAAAATAGTATGTGAGAGGAAGCGGATTTGGTGTGAATGGTTTTTGTGATTTTGATGATGATCTCTTAGTTATATATACTTCTTAAATGTATTATTTACCAATTTCAGTTTAATGTGTTGTTGAGTTAGTAATGATGTATACGTTTGAAAAATAGGAAAATCAAAATTTGGTCAATAAGAAGTAATACTCGTTTATGTAGAGTAACATATGAATGAAGTTGATAAATTTAAGTCGGAAGATTTATGTAATTTCATGTAAATTTTATTATTATAATCATAGCTTGTTCTTGTAGACTCTGTGTAAATGGGAGCTATTGGATTGAAAATTATGTCTTATTTTTTATCTTTTTGGACCAAGGAGGCTCTACCATTGTATTAAATAGGGCTTGAACTTTGGGGTTTTAGGATTTGTAAATTAACAACTACCATTGGTGTGGAACAAAATTCGTAGAAACCAAAATTTTATTTTTTAAATTGTTTTAGAATTTGAAAATAATATTTAAATCGAATGAAGAGAGATAAAAAGTAACAGTAGTGAATGTAGTTTAACTATGAAAGAATTTTCAATATAGTAAAAATCATTGTGGAATGTAACTTTATTTTTTTTCTTTTGTTTTAAAGTAAGTTGTAACTATGTTTTGCCATAAGTTACTTTGTATGGCAAAGTTATGTCACTTCCTTAACTTAATCAATAACAAGAGGACAATGCTTAAAGAGAGACTGAACCTAATAAAAACACTACAGAGGTCAAAAATATAATATCACCACTTCTCTTTTTATTTTAGTTTCATGCACAATCCGTGAATTTGAGATAAGTGATCCGATAGTTACTGATTGGTCTACATCTCTTCTTTCGTATCAAGATTGGTCCTTAAAATAATTTTTCTAAGTTCTAAAAAACTTTTGAATGAATGAAAAAGAACAAGACTATGATACATATATTCTCTTACCAATATTTCCACAATTTCATTAGTGCAATGAATTCTATGTGCCTCATCACATTCAGTTACTTAATCTCTGTCTTAATGGTTTGATGTTTGTTTCTTATCTCTTTACTTATTCTTAGAGAGATAAAGAAAGATAAAGAAAGTGAGCAGAAACATGTTTTAGATCTTCAGTTATATGGAGTCTTTCGGTTCATTATGTGCTTTGTGTTTCACCAATTCATTACGTTTGTCTTCGTGTTTCTTCTTCTCCAATTCCTAAAAGTGATCAACATAATTTATTTCTATCCAAACCAAGATTGGAAAGGTTGTAAATGGACATGCATATAAAACATAATAAGTAATATGGATCTCAATCTAATTCTATAATATAAATAATTCACTTAAGTTCAAAACATAGACAAAATTAATCAAAAGCTATGTTATTAGGCATTGTCCCCGAAGACAAAACTGTGTCTTGCAAAATACACACTGACGTGGCAGCATTACAAGAGAGTTTAACAAAGTGATGTGGATGGCATCAGATGCCATATACCTTCCTTTTATGGTTCTGCTTGTCAATAGCTAATAACCTGCGCTTGAAAATTTTCCTTTGAGTATCTTGGAAATAAATGTTACTTAAGTAAGTAAAGAAGCAAGAGAACCGTATAAAGATTATGAAAAATGAAGAGATACACATATCGAAACTAACCTTAACCAACATTTTTGACAACATGTTCTTCTTCGGTTCATTCAGAGCTTCCTTAAGTTCTCCATGCTCTTTCTCCCAATGAATTCATTGTTTCATTCTTTCCTCAAACTCTACAGCAAGTTTCTTTTTTTATTTTGTCTAAGTTAACTTCTAAAGATTAAGCATTTCATGTTGTTTTTCACGCTCCTTTAAAACCTTCTCACATGGTTTGCAAATAGAAGTTTATTAAATGGAAAGAAAGGGCATTGGTCACCACAAAATCTATTATAATCTAACGATGCTGATAGGTCAACTTCTATCAAACACAAACAAAAAAAATGATTTCTATACCTCCGATTATAAATACCAAAAACATTAAGGAATTACAGAACTCTATATCTATAATTCGAGATGGAGAGATAATGTATGTAGGGAACACAAAATGAAAAAATACATAGATAGAACCTCAAACTACATAGAGTCAATAGATCTGAATCAAATCGAAGTGAGATCATCATCAAACATACTTATAGGCATCGTCATGGACTCCAAAACTGAAGCCCCTGAGGAAGGGGAAAAGTTGGTAAAATAAGAGAAAGAGCATACAAACTGAATAGAAGGAAGAGAGTCATAAAAGGTAATACGTTTAGGAATTAAAAGCTAGGGCAATAAAGTAGTAGAGTCGTGTGGAAGATAATTTTAGAAGGACGATTCAGATTGAGAAAAATACGATGACATGGCAGATTTGTAGAAGAAGAAAATATGATGATGTGGGTATTCTAAATCGAGACAATAGCGAGACAATAGATGCATCCATAGAGAGTGTGATTACTTTTGTAGGCATTTTGATGGGAGTAGGTGGTTGTGTACTTGTCATTTGTTGATTTGGAGGTGGTATTTATAGGATTAAGACATATTGAATGTGAGAGAGTGGGGAAGATGAAGGTTGTGGGTAAGTAATTGTGTGTAGTATTTTATATTTTAAAAGTTATTAATATACAAAGATGTTACAGCATTTTGGGAATGTGAGAATATGATGAATCCTTTTTGAGAGATACTCAATAATCAATGGGCCATTTTTAATGGACTAATCATTTTAAATCAATTTGTAAATCATTACTAATGGCGTTTGAAAATCATTCGGATCCATTATAAATCTTCAAAATTGCCCATTAAAAGAAGCGTACATGGAAAAAAGGGATGATGATGTGCGGCAGTTTTAGAAAGGAAGAATGCTGACGTAGATGGCCTAAGAGATCTTAAAACCTTCATTTTATTAGTATATATATATATATATATTTATTTATTTTTCTTTTTTTTCTTTTTTCGTTCTCTCTTCTATTTTCACACCAAATACACCAATTTTTCTTAAAACAAATTCAATTAGCTCAAACCAAATCTAAGAGATGTAAAGATAATTTAACCCTAACAAATTTTCATTTATCAAAAATAATAAAAATATTTACCACTGGAGGTAAAAGCAACGTAATTCACGGCGGAGGTAAGTTCATTGGAGGAGAAAGCAATGTTTCCTTTAGTTTTTGCTTCGTTTTTCATAGATTGCATATAAAAAATAGTTTTAATATTTGATAATTTAACTATTACTAAATCTGATAATGAAAATTGGTTTTAACCTTCAACAAAGAGGAATATAGATATAATAGTTTTTAACTTTTATGTATTTTATTGTCTAATAAAAATACTTAACTGATAACTATTACTTTATTTGCTAATTATTTTGTTATCAGTTAACTTATGTGCTAACTAATGATTTAAGCTAGTTAGTTATCATCATTAGTTAACCTTTCTTATAAATATCCAGTGTTTAATAGTTCATATTATAATATTTAATTAAAATATATTATTATAATAATTAAAAAACACTATAATAATATATAAAAAATAAGTTTGAGGTAGATAACCTTTAATTTAATAGCAAATGGTAAGTCTATTAAAAGCAGATATATTTACACATTTCAAAATCAAATTTTATTGTCTACATTATATACGAACTTAGTTATTATGTCGATTGATACACAAAAAAAATAAAAAATAACTAATGGGCTATTAAGATTAGTATGGTATTAATCCAATATGGGCCATGCTATTTATTCAATTTTAAAACCTATATGTTATTTAATTAATTCTTAAATACATATTAGTTACTTAATTTACCCTTGATTTATTAATATTTCACGGATATAACAGTACTATAATCATTCAATCATTCGCATGGTGCGTTTATGAGAAATATTTTTGATAAATTATTCTAAAACAATTTATGGTCAAATAAGGGGAATTTCGGAAAACTTTAGTATACGACAAATTATTATTTTTTTGGTCATGAGTATAAAACAAATTATTGATATGCATTAGTTGATAGATCTGTGCCAATTAATAGCTCAAGTATTTTAGTAATATATTTAAATAATTTCAAATTAAACAAAACATGAAATCATGTTAATCTATTACGAAATATGAACAAAAGCCGAAAACAACCATGTGCATCTTCATAGGGTCGAAAGTTGGGTATAAACTTTTGAAAATTATCAAACCCAAACATATGCATTGTTGACTTTTATTCCTATCTCCACTAACATATTTACAGAAATTGAATTTAATTTCTAAATAAAATCATATCAATGTTTTAAAAATCAATAGTGACCAACGACGTTAGAGACAATTATATGTTAACAATAATAATAATAATTAACAAAAGTTAATTAATAGTCTAATTTTTTTCTAATTGGTAGTTAGAATAATATAAATGGCTATATCATCAAATTTGATCTCTCCTAAGTTTAGAAAATAAATAAAAATTTAAAAAATATCTTTTTAAACATTGAATCAGATTTTATCGATGTTATTGAGAAAAAAAACTAATTAAAATTTAACTGAGAATTGTTTTTATTGCTTTGAAGAGAAAAAGTTGTTTATTTTTGTCATTTCAAGTAATATTATGAACATTTGAAACAATTGTTTACAACAACCTTACAAGAGTCTTATGATTTAAAGATTTTGGGATAATATAAAGTTAAAGAGATTGAAAAAGACATATCATAATTTTCTTAGTATGATTGAAAAACTGGCCCGTCTTTTGAATATTCTTTACCATATATGTGTAGTTTGTCGCGAGCTTCAGTTTTAAAAAGAAATTGTTTAAAGCACTAAAAATAATTTAATTATATTCTAAAAAAAATTATGCACTATTTTATAAAACTATTTTTTAATGAAAACCAAAAAGATAAATTTATGAATTTTACAAATATAAAATTTTAGAACAAAAAATATCTACCCTAGCAAAGTCAAAATACATTCAACTTAAATCCTATAGAAACTTAAAACTTCAACGCTTACCCATGAGGCCTTTAGCATTGTTGTGGAGAAAAATAACTATCACTTTTAAGTTTCAGCAATTTTTCTGGCAAAATCTTTTTCATGAAATATTTTGACTCTTTCCTGACCTTTTTTTTTTTATAAAATCAAGACATTTCAATTCAATTCTATCGTCTGTATATCATGAGTCCTAATATATAAATGCTGGCATAACCGACAAAAATATTCTATAAGAAAACATATATTAATCAATATTATATATGTAAATATATGCAGTTAGTTCATATTCGAAGAGTTCACACCTAATATAATCCACTTCTTACAAGAAACCCATTTTTGAAAAACAGACAAAACCCAAAATCTAGAGATCAATCGATGAGCTGATCTTCATCTTTTACCTTTCATGGAACAAATACTTTTCCTGGATTTCTTGTCTTAAAGGTAAATATTTGTTGTTATGCTCCTTAATTCTATGAGTCCGTTATGCATAAATCAATCCCAGTCGTTTTATTTTCTTTGATGTTAGAAAGTTGTCATCTTTGCTAAATCAAAACCCTAGTTTTACTCCTTAAATCTAAGCTAATAGATTGATTCTTTGTATATTTCCGCCGATTTTCTTACAATATTCAGGTTTGGTGAAAGATGGGTGATGAAAAGTTTGGATTTTTAATCTGGTTTTCATCGATTTCTTGCGTAATCTGCCTCTGCTATGGATACCTACCTGTAGATAATTACCTCATTAACTGTGGATCACCAAACAATGTCACTGTCACTGGTCGAGTGTTCATCTCTGATAAGCTTGCCTCAAATCTATTAACCACTCACAATGAAATCCTCGCCGCAAGTAATCGCACTTCGGATTCAAATATTTACCAGACGGCAAGAATATTCACCGGAATCTCTAAGTACAAATTTTCCGTTACTCGAGGCCGCCACTGGATTCGTCTCCATTTTAGCCCTTTTCAGTACCAACACTTCCAAATGGGTTCAGCCAATTTCTCAGTTTCTTCACCCAACACATGTTCTCTTGAATGATTTCACTGTTAAATCCAGAGTTATGAAGGAGTACATTCTGAATATAACCACGGATCATCTCGAGCTTGTGTTTACTCCCTCGGGTAATTCGTTCGCCTTTGTGAATGCCCTTGAGGTTGTATCGGTTCCTGATACATTGATCAACAGTGAACCTTTGTTGGTGGGCAGGCCGGGGAAGTTTGAAGGCTTGTCGTGGCAAGCTTTTGAGACGGTTCATAGAGTGAACATGGGTGGTCCTCGTGTCACGCCTAATAATGATACTCTTTCGAGAATCTGGGAGCCTGATTTAGAGTTTCTTATCGAGAAGAATTTAGTCAAGAGTGTGTCTAAGATTGCAACTGTTAAATATGTTCGTGGTTTTGCTTCAGAGGAAACTGCTCCAAGAACTGTCTATGGTACGTGCACCGAGATGAATTCAGCGGATAATCCGTCTAGCAATTTCAATGTGACATGGAATTTCGATGTTGACCCGGGATTTCAGTACTTCCTCCGTTTTCATTTCTGTGATATCGTGAGCAAAGCTCTAAACCAGCTTTACTTCAATCTCTATGTTGACTCTATAATGGTTATTGAGAATCTTGACCTAAGCACTTATTTATCCTACACTTTGAGCGGTGCATACATGATGGATTATGTCACGGAATCAGCTAAGAAGACTAACAGAATCCGTGTGAGTATCGGTCCATCAACTATTCACACGAATTACCCTGCTGCGATTATGAACGGATTAGAGATCATGAAGATGAATAACACTAAAGGTCAGCTCAGTACAGGGACGTTTTTGCCCGGTCGTTCAAATTCAACCACTAAGAAGAATGTTGGTATGATCATTGGTGCAACAGTTGGCTCATTGCTTGCTTTAGTGGTTTTGGGAGGTTTATTTGTACTGTTCAAGAGACGAAGACGACAAGAACAAGATGGTCACTCAAAGAGTTGGATTCCTTTGTCTACCAATGGAACAACTTCATCCTCAAACGGAGCTACAATTGCAAGCACAACTTCCAATTCCAGTTACAAAATTCCTCTTGCAGTGGTTAAGGAGGCAACAAATAGCTTTGACGAGAATCGAGCAATTGGAGTTGGTGGTTTTGGTAAGGTCTACAAAGGAGTGCTTCAAGATGGCACAAAAGTAGCTGTTAAAAGAGGGAATCCTAAGTCCCAGCAAGGACTTGCCGAGTTCAGGACAGAAATCGAAATGTTATCTCAGTTCCGTCATCGCCATTTGGTCTCTCTGATTGGTTACTGCGATGAGAACAATGAGATGATTCTGATCTATGAGTATATGGAGAATGGGACATTGAAGAGTCATCTTTACGGCTCAGATCTTCCTAGCTTGAGTTGGAAACAAAGGCTCGAGATATGCATTGGATCAGCTAGAGGATTGCATTACCTTCATACTGGTGACTCGAAACCTGTGATTCACAGAGACGTGAAATCAGCAAACATATTGCTCGACGAGAATCTTATGGCCAAAGTTGCAGACTTTGGACTGTCAAAGACTGGACCCGAGATCGATCAGACACATGTGAGTACTGCAGTTAAAGGAAGTTTCGGGTATCTTGATCCAGAATACTTTAGAAGACAACAGCTCACAGAGAAATCAGACGTCTACTCTTTTGGAGTCGTTATGTTCGAGGTTCTCTGTGCAAGACCAGTTATAGACCCAACACTTACTAGAGAGATGGTGAATCTTGCGGAATGGGTGATGAAATGGCAGAAGAAAGGACAGCTTGAACAGATAATTGATCCATCGTTGCAGGGTAAGATCAGACCTGATTCACTTAGGAAGTTCGGTGAAACAGGAGAAAAATGTTTAGCTGATTATGGAGTCGATAGACCATCAATGGGAGATGTGTTGTGGAACCTTGAGTATGCATTACAGCTACAAGAAACAGTCATTGATGGTGATCCAGAAGAAGATAACAGCACAAACATGATTGGTGAGTTACCTTCACGGTTCAATGATTTCAGCCATGGAGACACAAGTGTTGATGTTTCTGTAGCTAAAGAAGGAAAATTTGAAGAACAGTCGAGTAATGTTGATGATCTTTCGGGTGTTTCCATGAGTAATGTTTTCTCTCAGCTGATGAAATCTGAGGGACGTTAAGAGATGACCAAATTCCAGAAAACAGAACTTTTTTAAAAAAACGAAAATATTACTAATTGGAACCAGAATCAAGAATCTTTGATCTACTGTAGCTTATCTTATGTACACTATTAACAATTAGACTGTTTTCAATACAATAGTCAATCAATCGAATAGAAAACTCAGATTTATGAACTCGAAAAGCTCTTCAGAAGATTTGATACAGAGATTTTGAAGCTTGTCTCAATTTTGTTCGAGTAGATTCGAGCTTATCTGGATTAAAGGGAAGAACAACGCCAATAATTGAAACTTGATTTGATTGTATTTCAACCGAAATTGGGGTAATTACAACGAGAATGCTATTGCAAACGCAAACAAAAATAAAACGTAAACCGTAAAGATAAGAAGTTTTAACTAAGAAATTTCCAGAAGAAACACAGAAAACACAGAAACACGAAGCCAAGAATCCTAATCTTAACCTCCGAATCCGTAGAGAGTCCTTCCTTGCCTCTTCAGAGCGTAAACAACATCCATGGCGGTCACAGTCTTCCTCCTGGCGTGCTCAGTGTAAGTGACGGCGTCACGAATAACGTTCTCCAAAAAGATCTTGAGAACACCACGAGTCTCTTCGTAGATAAGACCACTAATACGCTTGACTCCACCTCTACGAGCCAATCTCCGAATCGCCGGCTTTGTTATTCCTTGGATATTGTCTCTTAAAACCTTCCTGTGACGCTTCGCTCCTCCTTTCCCCAAACCCTTTCCTCCCTTACCACGACCAGACATTCTTATTCAACGAAGTTTAGATTTTACAGAGGAGATATGAACTTGAAGAGGAACAAGGATTAAGTGTTGATTTGAATAAAGTAATGATGTGAAATTGGTTTTTATAGGGAAGACAAATCGTTATAATTTGAGCAAGCAGATTGCATAGATCTAACGGTTCATATTCGTGATCCGCGTGACGGAGACAATAGCCAATCAGAATCACTTCTTGTTTCACATGCGACGCCACAATTAGGATACTGAAGCGCCAACATTTTTTCTTTCTTTTTCCGGTTTTCAATGATAAAGGAAGCGCCAACTTTTTAGAGCTCGTAAATTAAGATTTCGCCAACAAATTATTTGAAAATATTTTCTTTTTGGTCAATTATTTGAAACGGATTTCATTAGTATCACTGAAAATATTGAAAACAATGACAACTATAACATCACAAGAAGACACTTCAACAGAGACTATCTGTATTTTACATAACGATTACACACAAAGAAATACATATACAAACACTCAAAATACAAACAGAGCATAACGATAGGTCAAAGCTTAACGGTTGGCTTACTAGTAGCACAAACTATTCTGCTCTGGAAATCATCTCACTATCAAAGATCATAGGAACTGATAGTTACAATTCCTCGACTGAAATTTTTTTAAGAGTTCTCAGATGCAAGCCACTCTTTTAGTCCGATGACAACATGAGACATGGCTTTTCTCTCCCAACCGGCTTGTATGGTAATGTATGCATAGCAAGAAGCCAAGAACATATCATACTCTTCAAGCATGAAGAGAAAAGTTTTGGTAGAAGTGCTTGGTGTGAAAATGTTAATACTTACTCTGAGTCAAGGTAACTAGAACTACCAGCAACCATCGTTGAAACATGAGATTAACCTCCAACAGGGAACTACCTCGAGAGCCCAAAATCAGCGAGTTTGAGTTGGAAACAGAGGCTCGAAATATACATTGGATCAGCCAGAGGTTTGGATTTCAAACTAGTGACAAAAGCCCCCATAATTCAATGAGAGTTTAACTCGAAACCATATTGCTCAACAAGAATCCTATGGCCAAAGTTGCAGACTTTGGACTGCCTAAGACTGGACCCAAGATCGATCAGCCTATGATTATGTACATAATAATGTATTATAGACTAAGATTTTCATACAATTTGTAATCAATCGAATAGAAAAGTCAGAGTTATAAACTCCAAAGAGCTTTCACTGGGTTTTAAATCGAAGATGTGAACAAAGATTCCTGAAGTTCGTCTTAAACTTGCTCAAGTAGCTTCGAAGCTCCCTTTCTAAATTGTTGCAATCGAAGTTCATCTTTTTTAGCAGCAAATGTCTAAAAATAAACTAGATTCAAGGGAAACACAACGCTGATAATTGAAATTTGATTTGATTATGTCTCTACGAAATTGGACGTAATTACATAAACGAGAATGCTACTGCAAGCTACTAAACCCGAAACCAAACAAAAGAAAAAAACGAAAACGCTAAAGATAAGATGATTAGATGTAGATAATCCAGAAGATTTACGACTACAAACACAAAGCTAAGAATCGCCTTCTTAACCTCCGAATCCGTAAAGAGTTCTTCCTTGCCTCTTGAGAGCGTAAACAACATCCATGGCGGTCACAGTCTTCCTCCTGGCGTGCTCAGTGTAAGTGACAGCGTCACGAATAACGTTCTCCAAAAAGATCTTGAGGACACCACGAGTCTCTTCGTAGATCAGACCACTGATACGCTTGACTCCACCTCGACGAGCCAATCTCCGAATCGCCGGCTTTGTAATTCCTTGGATATTGTCTCTTAAAACCTTCCTGTGACGCTTTGCTCCTCCTTTCCCCAAACCTTTTCCTCCCTTTCCACGACCCGACATTTTTGCCCAACGAAGGATTAGGTTTTCTAGAGTAAATAAGAATCTGAAGAAGGATTATTAGTTGATTTGAGGTGAGAAATAATGTGAATTTGTACTTTATAGGGAAGACGAATCTTTATAATGTGAGCAAGCAAGCAGATTGCATAGTATACATCTAACGGTTGAGATATCAATCCGTGTATGTAACAAAAAGATGTATGAATCGTTGATTTATTTTAATCAACGGTATATATTTGCGATCCGCGTAATGGAAGGGATAGCCAATCAGAGTCATTTCTTGTTTCACATGCGCCACGAATTAGGATACTGAAGCGCCAACTGTTAAGAGCGCGTAATTTAAAATTGCACCAACAAAATATTTGATTTTTTTTTGGGTTAATTATTAGTTTTTTTATATGCGTTAATTAGTAGATGAGAAAAATGGAATTGATGCCCAAAATTAATATCTAAAATTATTCAAAATATAATTATGTATCTAAAATTTATTATTTGTGTTTAGATTTTTTTAATAACTTAAATATTCAAAACTATAATTATATATCCAGTCATACGAATACAAGTTTGAACTCAACTTTATACAGCATTAAGCATACAAATACACAACGACATTTATATATATGCTAACTTAGTATTACCAACTAAGGTGAGTCAACATGAAGAAATTTAGTTAACAACCTGAGCTTGATCAAGATCAATAATGGCCTTAGGAAGAGAAAATAAGAGATGTTAATAAATAATGTTACAACATTACCTGCTATTATGTAATTGTGTACATGAGCTTAGTTTTAGTTTCTCTGGTCAGAAAATATGCCACTTGCGTTAAAGATAAATCAGCCAAAAATTTTAATTTTTTAGGAATCGCCAAATAAAACGTAAATTTTTCATTGACCAAAAAATTCTGAATTATCTTTGATTTGTCAATTTTATTACAAAAATCACGTTGACTTGGCAGGATAACTATATTGTTAGTTGACTTAACAGAAAATAAAACGGTTGTTAAAAAGTAATGTTAACAATAAGTATTAGTTCTAAAAGCAACAACAAGAGTTTCAACAAAAAATTCGACAACATTAGTTCAAAAAAAACAAACCACAACAACATAGTTAAAAAATTGAGTAAGTCTTACAATCCAAACCCGTGTCCCTATCCTCTTATTTGTGATGCATGGTCTTGAGAACCTTGCTCCCAACTTGAATTTCGTGCATATGAGGATTGGGTGAAGGATGTTTACCTTGAGAGGATTGTAAGCCATGAAATTGAAGTCTCTTGTGTAACATGATTCTTCTTTGGTCTGCCATGTGGTTTTTCAGTTGGTGGCTCTTGAAAGTCATATGTGTGAGGCATAATGAGAACAAAGTTTCAAATTCATACACAAAACATAAAGAAAATAGCTATGTACCTCATTGTTTTGTAACAATCATCTACATACTCAGAAAGCTTTTTTCCTACAACAAGTATAATCTTAGCAGCATGAATACA
>JAKUCM010002217.1:0-74082 GCA_023374145.1 Lepidium sativum | reverse complement strand
CGGTCAAATCATTTTCATTTTCTTTATACGTGTTTAAAACTAATCTAAAATCTTAGGTATGGCTGTTGTTGATAGTTTACAAAATTGTAACAAATCTACAAAATAAAAGTTGTGAAGAGTTAGAATTCCTAATAAATAATGATATTAAACCTACAAAACAAGAGTAAAATCCCTAATAGAGTGCTACAGCCATGAATTAGCTATAAACATCTCCGAATGAAACTAAACTACCGTACCTTCTTTGATCAAGGGTTTTAACGTCCAAGTTGGAGAAGACATCGAGTACACAGAGAGCAATGATAGAAAATGATGATTTTAATGGAAGAAACATAAAGTAGGTATTTATCAAAAAAAAAGGAGAGTAGGAGTAAAAGAGTGAAAGATTTCGAAACAAGTTGACATTTATCTTATTTGTCGTACACATTAAGTAGATAGATATTCCATTTCTATACTAAAAAAATATGTTTTTTTAATTTGCTGAGATTATAGAGACAAAAAAGAAAGAGCATCACTATCCATGAGGCTTGTTTTGAAGTTATTAACTAGTAGAATATTATTATTTTTGTAAGAGAATTATTCAAATTTAAATTTTATTTAACTAAAAAAATAGTTCAATAAAATTAAAATACGTGTATGTGATGAGTTTTTATCTAAAAAGTTCATGTTTTTATTTTTCTTTTTTATAAACCCAGCACTCTTTCTCTTACTTACGTTTTTTAATAGTAAAACACTTAGTTACCGTCTCTCGTCAGAGGTGATGTAAGATCATGTGCAATGGAGAGACCCTTGAGAGTCTCTTAAAAAAAAAAATTAATTAAAAAGCGGAGCCAATACGGGTTCGCCACGCTTATTTAAGAGACGGGTTCGCCACGTGACGAACCTGTATTAGTTCCACTTTTAAATTTTTATTTTTATTTTTTAAGAGACTCTAAAGAATCTCTCCATTGATCATGCTCTAAGGTAATGCACAAAACTCTATAAATATAGCCTTTGTCTGAAAACTAATTACAATGTATTTTTATGCTATCTAATGCAATTGCTCCTTTTTCTTTCCCAAAATACCATATTTTTATTCATAAACTAGTTAACATCATTCAATTTATAGAATTTCACGGTGGAAACGAGGCATTCAGAGGTGATAAATTTGGTCTTTTTGGTACAAATTGATTTAGTTTTAAAAGGCAGAGTTTGGTTTAAAATTGCTTAGATTGAAAAGGGAACTTCATAACTTGAACTGTTCTTTTCCGATATTGAAGAACAATGCATGTACCTCAAGATCTGGAAATTTTAAAATGAGATGATATAAAAAAATGTTGAACAGTTTAAACTTTTGAGTGATTAGTTGGTCGCGGATTTTTATATAAATCTATTACGTAGCTCTATATAGTTTCTTATTACATAGTCCGTTTTTTGTTTTTTTTTCTGTTCGTTAAAATGCAACAACTTTTTCTATAAGATGTACTTTTGTTTTCTCTATAATGTTCATTGATTCCACCTTTCTGAAAATGTATTTTACATTTTAAAATACATTTCACAATGACTATTTCAAACTGGATAAACAATTAAAAAAATAAAATTATAGTTAACTTATCTGATAAAATGGTGGAAGTCAGATCAAGAGTTAAAAACTTCTTATTTCTGAATCCAGAATTTGGGTTTCATTCCTCCTTCATATCTCACTATCTTGTTCTTTTAATTTCTGGTTTCAGGGGTATTTTTTTGACCCCAAAAAAAGTTAATTATTCTGATAGGATCAGCTCGTTACCTGAGGATTTGCTTTTTGGAATAGTCTCATTTCTTCCTGTAAGTGATGCAATGGCCACAATAAGCTTATTCTCTAAACGATGGAGATCTTTGTGGAAGATGATGCCAACGCTTGGTTTTGATCGAAACTCTTTTCCAAACATTGGTTCCCTTGGATTCGATCAATTTTGCAACAAGGTAATGCAATTCCATGAAGCTCCAGTTATCAAAACCTTTCACCTCGAACTGATGACATAGATTCTTTGGTATCTCCAAGTATTTGTTCCACAGTCTTCGAGATCGCAGTCACTGCTACATATTATTCTTTGTTTATGGCTGGTATAGTATATTACAGTTTGATCACTTTTCCAAATGACCTTAGAGTCTTGCAGACACTACATATTATCCTTTGTTTTTGTTCATCCTGAGTCAAATCCTGAGAAGCTTCTGAGATTTCTTACTTCAGCTGAACATCTTTCCATCATGACTTTTGTTCCATCAATGGTAACACTCTTTAAATCACGATTTATGTTTTTTGCTTCATCGATTATACCATATACTTTTATAATAAGTTATGACTTTGTTGTTGTTTTTTGAGCATGAAGAGCCTTCATGCTACAAATAGATTAATCTTTAATCGAGTTCTTCATCTGGAAGTACACACTTCCAACAAATTTTATTGGAATATAGTTATGTATTCTCTAAAAAGTTGCTCGAATGTACAGTCTTTTAAGCTTAACAACATACAAATTCAACTTTCCCTTTTAATTATCGGTTTCCAAGGCTTTTGAGTTGATATAATTATTTGTCTTTATATGGTTCTCACTTTTTAGAGACGTCAGACACGTTTCGAAGATGAAAAACATGTTTCATATTCCAAGATTATGAACTGAGATCTGTTCCTGAATGCTTAAGTTTACATCTTGAAACATTTCGATGGATAGACTATGAAGGAACACAAGTAGAAAAAGAAACTGATGTTTCAAACACGCTCTTTGTTTAAAGTCTGCTTTAATCTCTCTTTATACAACGAACATGGAGAATGATCATGATGGAGGAGTTGATTTCTATGTCTTAAGGCTTCGACTTCATGTCACCTTGTAATTGAAACTTAACACTTTTTTTATTTTCTTTGGTGTTTTTTTTTGTTCATTATTCTACAATATTTTGCTTAATGTTCACTAATAAGCTATAAGAGAGAGCATGAGCCTTTTCTTATATAAATATAATATATAAACCAATGAGTGTTATTGGATCACTGCCTAAAGTTTGATTATTTTTAAAATTATTGAAAGTAAAATATTTATAGTGATTTTCAAAAGAAAACATTATATTTTGGTAGGAGAGTTTTGTTTCTTTTTCTTTGTGGACCGGCAAGTGAGTTTGTATATCCTCATTAATTCTCTAATAAAATATCTCCATAAAGTTTTATAGGATATTTCAAATATACTTTTCTTAATATTTAAATATTTCGGTTTATTGAAATAGTAATTTGAATATGGTAAAAATATAAATATAGAAATACAATATTTATTTTATTAATAATTTAATATGCCACAAAAATAATTTTTAAAGAAAGAAATCTCGACTAAAAATCTATTTTTTTCAAAATAGAGATAAATAAATAAGATCTTCAACGGAAATGAAATACAATTGTAGCTTTTCATAATAAATTATTTTCTAATAGCCTATCATTTCAATTACTACTAAGGATATAGGGGGTACACTGGGTTTGTTCAATAAATATATATATATATATATATATATATATACATTGCATTTCTTGAGAATTTTCTTTTTAATTGTTATCACTATTATTCTATTCTTTTGTATATTGATAAGCATGTTAATTAGGTTTGTGCTAATTTAATAAATCCTTGTAATTTAGGAAAAATTATATAAGTTAGTGATAGTTTTTGTGAACTCTTACAAATTTGATAAATATGGGTTATGATCTTGTATAGATACGAAAGTTAGAAGGGTGTGGTATATAACAATCATAAGAAAGCAAAGTGCAACAAGTGAATGCGCTTTTCTTAACAGGGGAATAGAAGAGTAAGTCATAATATACAAGACCACTTTATAATAAAAGTAATTGTAATACTGGAACCATGTTTATCAAAAGTAATGAAAACCTAACAAAGCCTAAGGTAAAAAATGCAATTAAAATGTGGGCAATAAGAGGGTGAATTAGTTGGTAAGCATTGGGAGTTCGTATCTAGGGAACACATGATGTAAGAAAAGTCTTATGTATGCTTTAGGGATAAGATATGCTAAGACAGATATAAAAGTCAAATGATGTGATGCTGCTTTATGATGAACTGATGCTACATGTATAATGAACAATCAAAAGGATATATATAAATCGAATTGTGCTGGTTCTACACCCTTGACATGACAACAACATAAAGAACGTGTTGTGACACATACAAAAGAATTAAATAAGCTTTAACTCAATTACATAATGTCAATTCTAATTCTCAATATTTTCAACCACGGAGATAATTGGCCAATCCTTTCTTTGGACCAAACCCACAACGTTCTCTAATGTTCCTCTTAGAGAGAAACGGAGCTCTCTCACCATTGATGGGGCTTATCAATGGCATTGGTGAATAACTTGGAGTCGATGCAGAGAAAGATTGAGTTCTGTAAGGAGTTGATGTGCCTGAGAATGACACAGAGAACAACGATGGAGCAGAAAGTCTCTTCCTTAGAGAGACTGAGCCACCATTAGCTGCTTCTTTAGACAACAATCTCAACTTGTCTGAACAAGAATCATCATGGTCTTCTTTGCTGATATCATCCATGAACAAGACTTCCTCTATGCGTACGCCAACGCTATATGCCAAACTCTCTAAAACCCTTGAGTAGCTCTCAAGTATTGCCTTTCCTACATCCTGCAAAGTTTTTCATTAAAAAGTTCAACACTTTTTACGTTTTTCATTTGATGAAATTATTGTGTAAGCTTATGAATCAAACCTTGTTGAATTGGATCTTGCTAGTGTCCAAAGCTGTTTGTCTAAGTCCTGGGAAACGCTGCTTGAGTCGGATCAACAAGCTTTCAGCTCTTTCTGCATATACTTCTCTTTTGTCACCATCAGTTTGATGCATCATCATCTCCTTAACTATCATCCCCCATGAGGGTTTTGTACTTGTGGATCGATACAGAGAAATCAGATGCCTCGAGTGAGCTCTTCTCCTCCAAAGGTACATTGATGCTTCTACTCTATTTGCCATTTCTACAACTGCGTGCTCAGATGAAAGATCTATTGATTCAATCAAGTAATCTGCTGAGAAGTTATCCGATGTGATGTTTCTATATAGAAAATCACCAAGGCATGATCTTCCGTTCTGCTAATTAAAAACAATTTAGATACAAGAAGCTGTAATTCAACAACTTAAAATTTGGCTTCAGAATGATGTATTTACCTTTGGAAGAGCTTCACGGTATGTTTGTGGAACCTCCATATCAGCTAGAGCAATACTGTTAATTGACATACAAGCTTTTAAGATTTGATTAGTGAATTCGCGAGTATGATCCAGTTTCTTCCTAGATTGCTCGGTAAGTCCATCAGATGGCACACGTGGCAGAGGAAGCCACCATTTGTCTCCATCTTCACGGAAAGAGTTGGACCTTGCAGATTCAGCACCTACAATTCCTTGATCAACGTACCAGAACTCTGTTTCTCCAAAACTATCTAATATATCCTAAAGAAAGAACAAGAGAGCGCTAGTAAGAACTCACATTAGCCATTTAAGACCCTAAGAGAATAACAAAGAGAAATATTTGGTTCTTACAATAAGCATATTGTTTAGCTTCCGAAGAGCAGGAAGACAAGTAAAAAGATCTGATCTTGGTCTGCAATTCATCACCTAAAGAATCCACCAAATTATGAATGAAATAGAACACAATAGCTCAGTGACATTATCCACAATGACTCAATCTCACTAAAGGTGTTGACTTGAAATTGAATTAGTTACCTCAATCTTGTTTCCATTTGGAACATTCTGAAAGGAAGGTACCAGTTCAACAATATGATCACTAACAGAAAGAAGGACTTCGATTTCTCTTTTCCACATTGATTTTTTCTCACTAGGTAATGGTTCTAGCCTCCATTGTTGTCCCAAGATTGCAGCTTTCAGATTAAGGAAATCAAAAATTTAGAACTATAACATAAATATCGCAAACTAAAGTATGAAACTTTATATAAAAAAGCTACCATAGAGATTGGTAATGGCGTTTGAAATAGCCAAAGCAGGACAAACTCCTTCACCAGAACCTGACATGTCTTCACCAAGCAACAACTTTGCCATTCTCTCTTTCAACAACTCAACTTCTGCAAAATCAAAAGTTGTCAAATCAAATTTTGGTAGTCTCTCGAGAGATTTAGTAAGCTAATTCACGATTTCACAAACCTGAAGTCTCGGTTCCGACTCTCTTAAACCCCAAATCTTCGATTTTTGTCGGTGTCTTTTTCTTCAATTGACCAGAACTCTTCCTCCAGGAAACTTGCCCTAATGGCCATCCAAGGATCTGTGACTTCGTGGGAGGAGATGGCGGCGATGAAACAGATCTTTCAGCCACTGAAGACCTCCCAGAGCTCGATCCAATACCGCAACTTGAGTTACTTAGACTTGACTCAGTAATAGACTCTGTCACTGAGTCAATTATTCCAACGATTCGTTTACTCTCACCATATTGTCTCGATCCTTCAAACCCAAAACAACTATTCTCCATTTCGCCAAAATTATAACAAAAGATGAAAACTTTCCCTGAAAAAAAGGAAGCAGATCAACAACGAGAAGAAGAAGAAGAAGAATGGTTAGTAGTGGTCCATGAATTTGAGAAAAAATCTGATTATGCCAATTGTTTGTGTTGTTTTATTTTTCTGTCTTAATAAAAATTTGAATTTGCGAAAAGGGTCACATGCAAATCTTAACGTCTCTCTTCGATTTTTATTATTTTATTTTATATATAAAAAAGTTGTTCATCTTCAATGTAGCCGTTATAAATTTGCCACGTCAGACTTCAAACAAACTATGTACCGTGATCTTCCCGCAGCGTTAAGTCCAAAACTTAACCAGGAAAGGATTGTCTTCGAATTTCTCCAATTTATTGGTTCGGTATATTAATTTTATTTTTACAAATGTTTACGTTAGCTTCGATTGGATTTACTCGTTTAACAGCTTTCTACTTAGAAAGTCTACAAAACAAAATTCATTATATCGTGATAATAATTTAAATATATTAAGAGGGAATTCTTGGTGTAAGCATCGCTTGAAAAAAATTTAAATAAAACCAATATATCTCTCATTCCTAAAGTCCGATGATCAACTCGAATAGCAGAAATCCAACCCTTTAGCTTATGTAATGTTGGTTATAAAATTATTTCTAAATTTTTTTGTCTAAGATCAAAGAAAGTACTCCCGAAACTTATTTCGGGGACTCAATTGGCCTTTGTTTCAGAACGATTGACAATATCCTCATTGCTTATGAAATGTTTTATGCTCTACGAACAAATAAGACCATCAAGAGCAAATTCATGGCGATTAAAACTGATATGAATAAAGCCTATGATAAGATTGAATGAAATTTTGTGGAGAATCTTTTGAAAAATTGAGCTTCCATGAATAATGAATAAAATGTATTATGTGTTGTATTCGATATGTGGAGTATTCAGTTTTATTTAATGGATCACTTCATGGATCAATTTTTTCAGATCGTGGCCTACGGCATAGAGATTCATTGTCCCCATATTTATTTATTCTTTGTGTATAAGTTCTGAAAATATTCTCTTATTTGAATGAGTGGCCAACATTTGCTCCTTACATAAAAGATTTTACAAGGTTAAATAATATTTTATATCCTTGCTCTTTACATGTAATTCCTAGAACCTTAAATTATAAAATTGATAATCTAACTCGTTATATTAGAATCAGTTTATGTTACTTGATTTTGTAATTTTTTTCTTATTTGGGATTAAGTAATGATATTTTTGGTTGACAGAGACGGAATTCTTAGGTGGTTTTGATTAGACTTTATTCTTTCTTTTTTCAACCATAAACTTATTAATGTCTTTACGTAGAATTACAACGGTAGCAAGAAATGAATGGGTAAACATTATAAATACATTTTTCCTGATTAGGCAAAGTTTAAATGTAAGTAATTGATCATTATAAATACATTTCAATTGAATTTAATTCTTGCAAGTGCTTTAGTCAAGATATCGGCCTTTTGTTGATCTCCGGGAACATGTATCACATTAATTTGCTTATTCTCAACACATTCACATATGAAGTGGTACCTCTTATATATGTGTTTACTTCGACCATGAAAAGTTGGATTTTTAGTAAGAGAGATAGCCAATTTATTATCCACAAAATTGATACCTTCTCACTTTCTTTTTCTGGTTATTTCACTAAGTAGTTCTTGAAGTCAAATAGTTTGCTTTGACGCTTTCGTTGCAGCCATAAAATCGGCTTCACATAAGGACAAAGTCATTGTCTCTTGCTTTTTTGAACACCAACTGATTGAACAACCATTGTAGTAGAAAATGTGACCAGTTGTACTTTCCCCATCATATAGATCAACATTGTAGCTACTTACGCTATAGCTAATCAATCTTTTCGTGTTGTCTCGTGTAAATCTCAGACTATGTGTAAGTGTTCCTTTCAAATATCTTAAGATTTACTTTAAGGCAGTTCCGTGTGATTCCATTGGTTCATGCATAACCCTACTAAGATCCCCAAAACAATAAGAGAGATTTGGTTGAGTGTGAAGTAAATATCAAAGGCATCCGATTTACTTTCTATATTCCTTTTCGTCAACTTTTTACTCCTCTTAAGATTTTGACAATTATTTTACCTAAATCCATCGGTATTTGAGTAGGATTACAATCGAACATACCCGCTTCTTGGAAAATTTTCGTTGCATATGTTTCCTTACAAAGTTATGCATCCCCTTTCTTGTGTAACCTCTATCTTTTATTATCGCAACGAAGACAAATAATTCGAGACAATCCTTCTTGTAGTTCAATCAGCTTGATCAGCCTCATTATTGCCTCGTCCTCTTCCTCTACCACTTCCTCGGCCACATCATCCTCTTCTTCTACCACGTCCATAGTTTTCTCGAGATTGCTACTCCATATTTGCATACATAAGCTTTCCTTGGTCCTCAAGTTGTTGTTGTTCTTCTTCATTAATTCTTTCTTCATAAGTTGTTAACCTTCCAACTATATCCTCAAAACTTGTTTTCTTGAGATCAATGACTTGTTCAGGAGCAGCTATGATATGGATGTACTTTCTCCTTGGTAGACTATTGAGGAATTTCTTCACAACCTTCGATTCCACAATAGATTCTCCTAGAGCTGCTGATTTTGAAGTTTGTTCCGAGAGCTTACCAACAAAGGTTTGTAGTCTATCTTCCTTAATTCTTTCAGCTCTTACATGACGAGACCTAATTACCTCCCAAATCTCTTTTGGAGTTTCTACATCTCCAACTTGTAAGATAAGATTTTCGGGTACTGATTGAAACAAGAGAGCTTTCGCCAAGTTATTCTTCTCTCCTTCGACACCTGTTATTTCAATTGTTTCACAAACTTTATGCACTTGAAACATTACCTTCATATGCATAGACCAAGCCGTATAATTCATGGTAGTAAGCATAGGACATTGAATGGCAGAGGTAGAGGATCCTCATTCTTTCGGTTTCGTTGGAACCAAATCTCCCATGAATTGAATATTTCTAGTCGATTCTTACAAGAAACCTCACGCATCACCACATGTTACCCATAACTATTTGTCAACCTCTCGTGAAAGAGAATTCACGATTTCGAATCTTATCTCTAATACCAATAAAGAATAATAAAACTATAGTTTAAGAATTGCTTTCTTTATTTATTTGGAAAATACATGAAAACCAAAAAAACTAAGGTCAATAATCTCTCATAATAGGATATCACAACTCATCGTCTCTATTCATAGATTCTAACTAATCCAAATCACAATAGGAAAGACTCTAGTAATTTAGATAACTTCTAAATAGCTAATTAACCCTATCTCTTAGATTGATTGCTCTCCAAAATATACTTTAACTTTATTTTTAACATCTTTAACGTCCTCAGGCTCGAGAATTTTGGTCCTACTCTTCCATATCTGCCAAAATGTCGAAATAGGACATAAACGCAAAGTTTTATCAATATGTCCATCATTAGCTAAATGTATCGTATAACGTAGATTTTATACTATAGGTAAATCCAGGTGACAAAATACATTCGAAGAATCCCCAAGCGACGCCATGTTGTTTGAACACAGGGGAATAAAAACAACATGGTTTGTTGATTCAAATTTCACATCATAACAAAGACAATGTGTACGAACCCACATGTGACAATGTGATAAATTCTCCGATGTGCTAAAGGAAATGTTGTATCTTCGGAGGGATAGGAAGGCGCCGTAGGCTTTTGGATAACTGAGGAGAAGCCTTCAATGGAGGAACAACTGGTTGCGATGCCATTAATGCAACATAATGTCTAGATTTTACTTACTATCAACCATCCAAAGTGTGTCTCCAAAGTATATAATCGGGAGTAGACTGTCAGGTATAGATTTTCAGTATGATCGCATGGTCTATAGGATCCACTATATCTTCAATATGACTTATATCCCATTAATCCATTTGTTGTGAAATGAGGTGCGAAACCGGTAAGTTTGGGTTTATACCAGGTGGTGTTGATTAGATTAGTCGTTAATAATTTTATAAAATGTTGATCTTTAAGTTCATATTTTATTACTCAGTCTTTGAGTCTAAAACAGATATAATCAACATTATGAAAAAGTACCATTTGTCAAAGTAGTTAAATGTACAACTTACAAATTTTCTATCAGAATTTGACTTTAAGTAACACATAACCTTATATAAGAGAGTTTGGGGTTTTAATCGAATTCCATGATTTATACATTTCACATGTACATCGTATATACGCACCCCATAGATATGAGTTAGTGTGACAGAAAACACATCCAAGTTACAAAAATAAGGTTTTGTATCCTTGTAATGGTTTTAAACAGTTGATATCATGATAAAAGAAAATTAATTAATTATCTAATTTTTTATGAGATGAAAAATTGTCAAACTAACTTTACAAAAATAAGAAATGAAATGGACAACCATTCAAAGAAGGAAAGGTAAAAAAGATCGAGTAAATGACCGTGTTTAATAGGTATTCCTTGAACTTTTTCTTGCTATAATGATTATCGATTAGCTTTCTCTATGCATTCTCTGTTTTTAATGTAAGTTATTTACTTACTTTAGTTTCTCTTGTAAGAAAAAATAATAATAATGCATGACTTGATCTCAAGTCAGCTCTGTAACTTATTATATTTATATTAAAAATAATTATCATAAAAGTTTATTTCCCAAAATTGTGAATTGTAGTAGGAAAATTAACAATCTTTGACATTGATAAGTTTTAGTTAGGAGACTAACATTTCATATTACCGAAAAATGTTTTTAACTTTATTAAACTAAACTAAAATAAATCAAAATATTAAATAATAGAAAAAGGTGTAAGACGAAATAGCGTATCATTAGTGATTTTGGGCACGAAGAACATTATAGTAACATAGTTAACGATATAATTAACAGTGTAATTCAAATCATATGCATTAATAAGTATTATAAATTGATATCATTTTGTTTATATATAATTTTTGTTGAATATCGGTAAATAGAGTTCATGTGAAATTAGATATATAGAAGTAATTGAAGAAGATGAAGAGGAAGAGGGAGGGATGAAGATGATTTGGAGAAAGGAGGAGGAGAAGGAGAAGGAGGGATGAGAAAGATTTACCGCGACAATTATAGATATATCGAAACAAATCTAAGAATAAACACATAACATAAATAGAAACATGATCATAAAATTGTTAGTAATGTTTTTTCGATAACAAATTATAAGTATGTATATATATTATGACAGAAACACGTAAAATGGTCAAAATCTTGCAACGATGTGCTACATTTTCCGTGCTTGCTATTCCTTTAATTTCACACATATCTATTGTTATGAAACCAAAATTGCCTTTCTTTTTTTGGGTAAGATATTGCAATTCACTAATTTGGGAAATAAACTTTTTCTGATAATTTTTTAATATAAATATAATAAACTACAGAACTATAACTTGAGATCAATTGAGATCAACTCATACATTGTTTTTTCTGCTTACAAGAGCAATTAGAGTAAGCAAATAACTTACATTAAAAATCAGAGAATGCATAGAAAAAAACTACTCGATAATTATTGTTGCTGGAAATGTTAGTTTCGTAAACACATATTTCCTAAATTCACCCAAAAATAAACATATACAGTTAGTACTTCAAAAATAATAATTTAAAATCTAAAAATCAAAGTGACAATTCCAAAACAATTTTTTTCCCTCCGATCAAAAAAATTTCCCGTTCCAAACTAAAAAATTTATTCCTCAAAATTGTCGATTATAGTATATTACCGCACTTTCTATAACAAATTTCGAAATTAATATACTTATAACTTGAAAGGAAATAAATCATTCATATTACATGCATTCCCTTTTAAACATGTTTACTTGTATAAATAAGGAGCTTGCAAATTATATCTTAAGAGCTCTCATATAATTTACAAAAATCATGTATTTTCATTAATAAACCTCATTATATAATGTTGTTTTCCATCTCTCTTACTCCTATCCTTTTAGCGTCAGCATTAGATTTACCAAATGTTACAGCTCAAATACAAAGTTCGAGTGAGGATGGCTTTGTTACCCTCTAGCCAGAAAACATATTGTATTTCACAACAAGGTTAGAAATAGACAAAATTTGAATGTACATTGAAACTCTACTTCAGATGATTTTAGTGTAATTCATATCTTTTGGGATCGGACTTGGGACTTCAGATTTCATGTTAACATTTGGAAAAACTACAAATAAGCGTTGCCATTTTACATGGTATGGAGGTGGATCTCACTATTTCAATATCTTTCAAGTATCGAGAGACGATAGTGCATTTGGACATATTCGCGATGGATCAGTTCCTTAATGTTTTGCCTGAGATGATCATCCAACGTAATAGATTGTTGTAGTCACTATATCTTGTACACAATAAATGTTACTTTCAAAATTGATTTTATTATATGCAAATTATGAATAATACCATTTCTATTGTTTGAATGTTTACAAGCAAACTAAACTTACCTGTATAGCTTAGATGAATAGTATTATGGAGCTGATGCACAAATACCATTTGATATGACAAACACTACCTAAGAAACTTGATGAGCCAATGAATAAATCAATCCAATTTTTTTAAGAAGATTATAGGAAACAACCACATCTGGCTAAATCTTACTACAAGAAATAACACTCTTCTCCCAATGAATTTATCTGTTTGGACTAGACTATTTTGACGAATACCAGACAATTTTATTCTGTTTGGAATAAGTTGTCAGAAATAGAAATAGCAAAATAGTTTTATTCAGTATGAGATAGTTTCCAACAACAATACTTTGTTGCAAAAACATTATCCTAAACAGAAGTTCTACGGTCATGTCAGTTATAAAAAATTTAAAACAAACTTGTATACAAAATTATATAAAATATAAAAACTAAGTAAGATACTACCATAATTTTTTAAATAAGCAATTTTAAAATGATATAATTTTTGGTCAAATAGTTTTGGTGATCTATCGTTCACATACACAACATTGGTCATCCTCTAATTCAATATTAATATGATACTACCATAAGTTAAACATACGGCATTCAAAGTTTGCAGGTAACTTAAAAACGTTGAAAAGGCTTTTGGTAATATGTAATGTTAGTCTCCTAAATAAAATTATTAATGTCAGATTGTTTATTTCCCCTATTTGTAGTGATAGTGCCTAAATTCACCCAAAAATAAATGTATATAGTCTTTACCAAAAAAAGGTTTTGAGATAACTTTCTGGTCAATATGTTTGAGGATCTCTCGTTCACAAACATAACATTGGTCATTCTCTAATTCAGTATAAATATGATACTACCATAAGTTAAGGATAGCTGAATAAATAAATAAGACGCTAGTTTTATAGTTTATAAATTCTGTCTAATCATTCCGACATAATTTACCTAAGACATAGCCATGGCTTTCATCAATAAACATCATTTTATATTGTTGGTTTTAATCTTTTCCAATCTTATTCTTCTTACATCGGCGTTACATATATCAAATGTTACGGCACAAGCACCAATTTTGAGCCAAGACGGCCTTTTACCTCTAGCACACAAGCATGTCACGATTCACAACACAGTCTTGAATGGAGAAACTTTGAATGTACATTGCAAATCAAGTGATGATGATTTGGGGCTAGTTCATATTCCTCATGATCATTTTTGGGGTTTCAGTTTTCATGTTAACATTTTGAAATGTACAAAATTCCGTTGTCATTTTACGTGGTATAGAGGTGGATCTCATTATTTTGATATATTTACAGTATCAACAGATGATAATCCATTTGGTCATACTGAAGTTTGCAAATATTGTATTTGGGAAGTGGCAAAGTATGCTGGAGACACTATTTGTCGTGTAATTAGTAAACCAAATGATCAATACTGTTTCAATTTGGAAGACAATCCTTAAAAAGAAAAAGAAAATAGATTATTGTTATCACTGTATCTTGTAATGAATGTTCCCGTTACAATTGATTACATAAAATAATGGTTATGTTCCAATGTTGTTCTTCCTTTCTAGCTTGTTGTTTTGTCAGATCGTCACTTCCCAAGAGCCTTTTATCTCATTTCCTTCTGGCCCTGTTGTACGATAACGCAAGTGAAGAGTTCTCTTTGGATCCTGTTATTGGGCCTCATCTTCTCTCAGTATCCCATTCTTTTGTTTTTACTAATCCCATTGGTGTTAATTGACGAGGACCAGATTCTTTAGGCTTTAGACTTAAACTATGGTCTTCATTGCTAAGATTTTTTGATGAACATAATACTTTTGTAAGAATCAATAATATTTATAATATTTGTCTACTTTAAATTCCTCAAATATGATTTGTTCCTATGCTCAACAAAAAACATAATCAATCAAGGGCTATATGGCTACTTTCTAGTTATAATACTTATTTTAAGGCTAATTTTTCTTGAGATAAAATTAGTCCTGATAGCATCCTTCCACTCGGAGAGAAGTAATTTGCATCTTTACTCTATTTTGGAAGATTTGTTTTAAAGCTCGAAAGTCTTATTTCAAAGAACTCCCTTGTTTGTTTGACCAACTCATATAGCGACATAATTCAAATTAGTTCAGAATCTGCTTCAAACTCCAAAACGCAAGTCCAACTTCTATTAATATATTCTGGTGAGTTTGATTTTCCCATCCGGATGATTTGTACCTTATGTATTTTATTAAGTCTGTTTTGTTTCAAATTTTGTATTGCTTCAGATTTTTCATTATGTACTGTAATTCTGAGTTTTAAATAAGGGTGATTTGCTAGATTAAATCAAAAGTAAGTGTTAATTATTGAAGTAGAGCAAATGTTTGTAAATTAGTACAATAGTTTTTTTAATTTTATATATACAATTTTGCCCTTTCCTAATGAGGAAAAAAGGTAATTACGAAAATGTCATTAATGAAATCTGCCACGTAAGCGATCAACTCTACCACACTAACAGAGTACAACATAATAGAGTTAGAATTCATGCGTAGTAGAGTTAAAATGTGATTCGTAGAGTTGACGTGAATGAAAAATCGTGTATAGTAGAGTTAGAATTCAAGCGTAGTAGAGTAAAAGTGTGCTTAGTAGAATTAGAATTACAGCGTAGTAGAGTTAAATATTATGAGGGATGTAGTGGCACAGTGGAAGTTGTTAATATTATGAGGGATGTAGATCGTGTCCACATCTCTCATCCACTGCTTGTTAGTGGCACAAAATGTGGGTGAAATGCCGTTGAAGACATCTTTAAACCTGACAAAATATTGACGTGTCATCAACGTATAAAATGCGCATAACAACCCATGAAACTAACCAGTAATGAACTCTATTATACTGTAAATGAACTCCACTACACATGTTATGAACTCGACTATACGGAAAAGGAACTCTACTACACGGAAAATGAACTTTATCATACTGTAAATGAACTCTACTAAACAGTTAATGAACTCTATCATACTGTAAATGAAATTTACTACACATGTTATGAACTCGATTATACGGAAAATGAACTCTACTACACGGAAAATGAACTCTACATACTGTAAATGAACTCTACTAAACAGTTAAATGAACTCTATCATACTGTAAATGAACTCTACTAAACTGTTAATGAACTCTATAATACTGTAAATGAAGTCTACTAAACAGTTAATGAACTTTACTATACGAGGAAATGAACTCTATCATTTTCCAGAACTCCAGATGAAATATACTAAACAGTAATGAATTCTACTACACGAGGAAATGAACTAAAGTACACGGTAAATGAATTAGTAGAGTTAACTCTTGTTGAAGTTATGTCACCTTTTAATTCTTATCTGGTAGAGTTATGTCACCCTTCGTCTTTCTGTGATAGAGTTAGTTCTGAGTTAGATCACGTATGGTTTCGAATAAGAGAGTAAATTAGTTGTCAATAACTAATATATTCATGTACGACTATACAAATATATACTACTCTAAGACTATACAAATATATACTACTCTAAGACTACACAAATCTGCAAAGCTATTACTCTAAGACTATATGTAGACTATACAAATCTACCAATCCAGCAGGAGGTCTTGGGATGCTGTGATGAGGACGTTCTTATCACACTGTTATGCGAGTGTTTGATCAGTGGAAGAAATTTCAGCTTATATCGGAAGTTTGTCTCTGAATTCAATGGCGTATTTCAGCCGAGAGAAGCCGATGTACTCGTCAGAAATACCTTCGAAGTTGCATCCGATGGTCAGACACTCGATCATCTTGAGAACGTACACGCCACAATCGCCTAACCGTTTATTACGTGGTACGCCCTTAGTCACACCCACAATCTTATATTGAGCCGCGCTAATGTGTTGACACATCTCCTTAGATGAAAAACACTTGATCATCTTCGGAATCATCACGACATATGGCCTACAAAAAATGGGAACCATGTAAATGAACTCTACTATAGGAAGTATATGAACTATACTACACATGTTATGAACTCGACTATACGGAAAATGAACTACCACATGTGTATATGAACTCTACTATATTGTATATGAACTCTACTACACGGTATATGAACTCTACTACACGGAAAATGAACTCTACTACATGGAAAATGAACTCTACTACACATGTAAATGAACTCTACCACATGTGTATATGAACTCTACTACAAATGTTATGAACTCTACTACAGGGAAATGAATTCTACTACACGGAAAATGAACTCTAATACACGGAAAATGAACTCTACTACACATGTAAATGAACTCTACCACATGTGTATATGAACTCTACTACAAATGTTATGAACTCTACTACATGGAAATGAACTCTACTACACAAAAATGAACTTTAAAACTACATTTTCTTAAATATTGGTTCATTTAGTTAGTTAAATTAATTCTAATTTATATTACTTTACATGTATAAATATATTATATGATTATATATAATGGTTAATAATATTTTAGATAGTTTTCAGTAAAACACATAAGTTAAAAAAATATTATATTATATATATATATTATATTATAATTTTTCCTAGGCCTCCGATAAGCTGAGCACGCACTATGCCTCATGGTCACTCCAAAGTGTTTTGGATATAAGACTCAGGTCCATTAAAGGGAAAGGTGGTAGATGCCATTAATAATCCCAAAAAATGGTCCGAGTATCGTGGCTATCTAAAACGTTTGCAGAATTTACAAGGTAAATTCCAGACTTGCAGGATTCAGAAACTTGTTTCAAAGCCAACAAAGTGGCACGAGCGATCGCTACAAGCGTCAAAAATGACTACAGGCTCAACTCCTATATTGCTACAGCCTACCCTCAATGGCTTAGCTTCTTAGTGTAAGCAGATCAACGAGATACGTAATGGCTTCTTCTTGGTACAAATTTGTGTGCCTAGATCTGTTTGGTTGAGTTTTTAATCTATTTCTGGTTCAGAGCTTTCTCTGTTTCTTGTTTGGAACAAACTTTCATTTTATTTATAAAAGGCTTCGTTAGAAAAAAACCTTGTATGATAGAGTTTAGGTTTTTAATCAAATTCACATGTACATCGTATATATGTGCCCGATAGATATGAACTAGTGTTGGTTTGTGTGATCGCAACATATCAAAAGAAAAAAAAAATCCAAACTTACTGAAACAAGGCTTTGTATTCTTTTAATGGTTTCAAAAAGTCAATATCATGACCAAAAAATTATTATATTTGCCAAATTTTTGAATTGTATTATCTTATAAAAAATTGATATATATGCTCGTACATGTAGATATACTGGGTAGTACTTAGACCTGCGCATATATGACCCGAACTTAACAGCTATATATGTGGGTCCTAAATATGTATAAAATTGCATATCCAAAAGATCCAACATAAATAAAATTAATCATGAACTGACTCGAATACCCAAATGTCTAGAAATGGTTTAGTTGGTATTGATTCCAAAATGTTATATAAATTGGATAAGTTCAAAATAAGATTAATGTCATTTAGCTTGTATCCGTAGGATTAATAAAAGAGGGGTTTTTGTGTTATGTCATAGTCAGATTGGAAATTATGTGCTATGTTATCGGTAATTGTAAATTATGTGCAATACCATAACGCAGATTTATGGGATGGGCAGAAAGATAAGCGTACCCTTAAAAATTGGTAAAATCGTGGCAGACATATAGCTAGACATAAAGGTAAGACAAGTGCGTTGGGAAATCAGAATAAACTTAGGCATGAACAGTTTTCTGTGCTAGATATACACAAATGTCAAAGGTAGACAACATCGTACACCAATATGACACATGAAGATGTCCATAATGGACGTAATGTCGATGTCCAATATAGCCATGTGTCCATGTCCAAAATCAAACACAAATTCAAACATGTATCAGTCAGCTATTCGACGGAATGGACAATTCCTTGTCTAGCAGGGACGAATGTAAATGTCCAGCATAGACATTTATTATTTACCAGCGTTGCACACCTTCTCGTCACGTCTGGGTCATCTACTCGCCACAGTTTTCTCTTTCATTAAATGTCGAAAAAGAGTTGTTGGAAGAGGCAAAATGATCTTTTCATTCTTAAAAAGATTGCAAAAAATCAACAAAAACTAATGTCATTTTGACATAATTTGTGTTTATATGTGGAATTTGGCACAAATAAATCCTTATGAAAAACATTATTTAAAAAGAGAAAAAAATATATAAAAGCTAACAATATTTTTTAAGCATACATACTTTTTCAATCTCCAACCTACAATAAAAATAAATAGATAAAAGTACTTTTTTTTTATGATGGAATTTTGTTAATAATGTTAATTTCAATTATGAGGGTTTAAAAGCAGACAAAAAAAACGGTTAAAGTTAAAACTTACAATTTGGTCCAAATCATAAATAAATTTTATTATATAATAAATAACACATCAATTAAACTCCAAACTGTAAGTGTCATCCACTTTAATGTATAGGATGCATTCCCATTCAAATAGATTGTACATTGTCTTTTTTTTTTTTTACATTTTGCTACGACTATCTATAAATAAAAAGCTTGCAAGTTATATCTTAACCACTCTCACATAATTAAAAAACCATGTTACTTATTTATAATGTTGATTTCAATCTATTTTGCGCTTATTCTTCTAGCGTTGGCTTTAATTTTTTTCAAATATTGCAGCTCAAGTACAGAGTTTGGACGAAAAGGGGTTGTTACCACTAGCCAGAAAACATGTTGTCATCTACAACAAATTTATAAATAGACAAACTTTGAATGTACATTGCAATGATTTTGGTGTAATTCGCATCCTTTGAGGTCGTACTTAGGACTTGCAGATGTCATGTTAACAATTGGAAAACTACAAAATATTGTTGCCATTTTATATTATGGAGGTGGATCTCACTATTTTTGAAATCTTTAAAGAATGTATTTGGGAACCAACCGGTAGTATAGTAATTTTAATTTGGGAATGAAGTTTTCTTGTGAATCTAGGCCAATGATCAATTTTCCTCAAATGTGAAATTAGTAGTCATTTATATTTGGCCACCGGATGTCTAAACGCATGCTACGTTTAGTTCCTGGGAGGTTAGTTCAGTTTTAAACCCAGACTCCTTGGTTAATAAAAAATTGTATTTGGGAAGTGGGAAAAAACAAGATGGATCAGATCCATATTTTCTGTTATCCTTGAGAAGAAACATAAAATATTGGTGTTATCACTATATCATTTTACACAAAAAATGCTACATTCGAAATTGATTTGATTATATGAAATTATGAATAATACCATTTATATTGTTTGAATGTTTAGAAGCTTTCCCATAATTTGAAGGTTTTTTAAAGCAAACTAAGTATTATCACTATATCTTTTTTTTAAAAGCTAAATGAATTCACAAACACCATTTTATACGACAAACGCTACCAGATAAATTTAATGAGCTAATGAATAAATCAATCAAATTTACTTAGGGACATTTGCAAAAGAAACCTAAAAATTGACTTTAAATACAAAAACTAATCCAAACTCCAGTTATATATAAAAATAGTAAAATTATAATATTGTCCTTCATGAAATTATAATATCTATAGGAATCCGGTTTAGTATTCTAATTGATTTAGTTTATAACCTACTTTAAACCAATTGTTAACTATACAAGACTTTAACCTAAGTATAAAACTAAATTTTACAACAAGAAGACAAAACCTCATTTCTCCTCTTTTCCATCTTGACCATACAACCTAGGCCTCGGCATTCCGGTACCCGGACCCGATCGGGTCGAGTCTTTTGGGTTTCGGGTATTTTGGGTTTACCAACTTAAGATCCGATCGGGTATTTTTAGCGGGTCCGGGTCGGGTTCGGGTATTAATTTCGTGTTCGGGTTAGGTTCAGGTATCAAATTTCGGGTCGGGTTCGAGTTATCCAATTTTTTTAGCTAATTTTTTAATCAAAATATTTTCAAAAAAACAGTTTTAAAAATCACAACTTATTAAATTATTTAATATTTTAGTTTTGTAATGTTATATTGATTATAAATTGATTAGTTTTTTAGATTTGTAATTATAATTTTAAATATTTGTGTAACTATAAGTATATATATAAATATTTGTGTAAATATATTATATACTTCGGGTACTTCGGGTACCCGTTCGGGTACTTCGGGTACCCGTTCGGGTTTCGGGTTTTACCCGATCGGGTTCGGGTACCCGTATTTTCATAATGTAAAACCCGTTCGGGTATTTTATAGATATTGGTTCGGTTCGGGTTCGAGTATTTCGGATCGGGTTCGGATTCAGGTTCGGGTTTCGGGTATTATGCCCAGGCCTAATACAACCACTTTCTCTTCTTCTTCCCCAGAATAACTTTCTATCTCCGGTGGTGGAGTCTCCTTCTCTTACTCCGGCGACGGAGGCATCTCCTTCTTTCACTTCGGTGGCATCTCCTCTATCTCTCATTTTCTTTTGTTGAAAGGTAAATTTTGTTTTGGATATCTTGTGCAAGTTTTTTTTTTATGTTCTTAAGAAAAATATATTTTTTGAATTTTTTTTTGTGAATGTTTTGATGTTTTTTGTGAAATATTTGATTTTTTGATGTTTTCTTTGTGAAAGATTGGATTTCTTTTAATGTTTTCTTATCAAAATATTTATTTCTATGATGTTCTCTTGAAAGACCGGATCTTTTTGATGTTTTCTTGTGAAATATTGGATTTCTAATGTTTTTTGTGAAAGATTTGATTTTTTTTTTCTTTTGAAAATTTGATTTTGATGTTTTTTGTGAAATATTTGATTTTAATTTTCTAATGAAAGAGTTGATCTTTTTTATGTTTTTATTTTGTAGATTTGATTTTTTTATGTTTTTTTGAGAGATTTTTTTTCCTGCGAAAGATTTTGATTTTTGTAATGTACTTGTGAAATATGTTGTTTTTAAAAAACTTTTACTGTAAAAGATTTAAAAATTTAACATTATTGTAAAAGATTATGATTTTTCTGAATGATTAGTGAAAGATTTGAAGTACTTATGTTAATTAATCGAATGAACTAGTAAATATATTCAAAATTATGTTAATTTGTCGAACTTGTTATGCTAATTAATCAGATTTTTTTTAGTCTTCGCTAATAGTTTGTAGAATTCATTTGTAGACTTCGCTTGTAGTTTTTAGACTTCATTTGTAGATTTCGTTTGTAAAATTTACTTGTATTTTTTAGAATTTGTCCGTAGACTTCATTTGTGTGTTTTATTTGTAGACTTTTTTTTTCAGATTAGTTCATTTGCCCACTTCTTTTGTAGATTTGGTTCTTTTGAAGACTTTTTACATGGATTGGAGTTTGGATGACCATCAAAACTAGTGCATTATATGTTTAAGCAAATTAAAAATTGTAAAGAAAACTCATCTAAATTATTTAAGTTGTATATCTTTGTATATGTTTATTGTCGTATAAAAAATGAATATCTTTTTATTATCAGTCTTATGGAATAGTTGTCGTCCTTTTATTTGTTTCATTTGTAATATATAACATTATAACTATTTTTTTTTTAAAGTTATGATTATGACCAGACAATTGTCTATTATTTCTTACACTGGGTTCAATTATAACACTATAAATTTTATTTAATTATTTTGGCAACAATTTCTGCAACATTAAATCCGATAGTGAAAATCTAAATTCACAAACTCTATTTCTTGTCCAGCTTATAATCAAGTTGCACCATCTCAACAAATTTACCATGTATACAACCATAATTTAAGAATAATATTTTCTCTCATTTTTTAGTGTTCAAGACAAAATGCCAAGACAAGTCTTTCATTACCCACTCTACATAAGCATGTACTTAAATCCTCTCTGGAAATTTAAAAGCATATGAAAGACATTAGCAAACAGAAGAAAATGTTAAAAGACTTCTCGGAAAATCTACAAATAAAGTCTACTTTTAATAAGCTTACCAACTAAACTTTTTCAAAATTTTATTCAGCCACAATTATAACACATAAATGTTAAACATATTCATAATCAAACACAATAGCTAACACACATAATAAAATACAATAAATAAATTATAAATGTATTTAAATATATATTCTTAAAAGATTTGTCTTTGCACACTTTAAATAAAGTATGCATGTAGGTTAATTTTGTATTTGACTAGACATTGAGTTTATAGGTGCATATGTCACCTGCAATCTACAAACTAAACATGTTAGTTTTGAAATTGACCATGCTTCATTGCAGATTTTACCTGAAATCTACAACACTCTAAAAAAAAAGTGGATTTCTTTTATAGTCTACAAAAAAGTATACTTAATTTGACGTCTACACTATAAAATAGAGGTTAGTTTAGAAACTGACTAAAGTTGATCTTCGTAACAAAGTCTACACGTCACCTATAGACTTCAAATAAAGTCTTTGACCATGGAGACATCATTTGCAGTCTACATTGCAGACGAAATTGAAATCCGCTTTGTTTTAATATTTAGTTTATTGATTTCCAAGTATAGCACACTTCAAATTCCGTCTGCAATGTCAAATTTAGTCAATTGGTGAACTAACCTCTACTTTATAGTGTATATTTCATTTGAAATCTGTTTTTTTTTGTAGACTTTAAAAGTAGTTTGTTCTAAAGTCAAAGTTTTGTGCAAATACAAAACTAAACCGTATTTTTGCAGACTTCAAATGAAGTATGAAAAAAAAATTTGTATGTTCAAAGCCGAAAGTGCAGACTATACGTGAAGTTTACAATCCAAGCCTAAAAAATTGCTCCATTGTAAAATTAACCTCTTTGATGACTGTATACTGCACAAGAAGTCTACTCTGAGAGAAAATGAGTAGATCTTAGTTTAGAACATGTTTACCTTATTTTAATGCCACAAATGAAAAAATTAGCTTAAACATGTTTTCTAGCATCCAAAAGCACCGAAAACTTTGAAATTTAGGAATTTATAAAATTTGAAAATGAAAATTAGAGAGTTTTGATAGAAAGAAATGTACAAACACTACAAAAAAAATGCGAATATTATCAATAATATTATATAATTTAAATAAATAACACTGTTTAGAGTCACTTATTAACAAATGACACATTATATGTCATTTAATATTATCTATAATAAATGACATTATATTATTGTATTTTTTACAACGACACAAGATATCACTTATAGTGTGATGAAAATTGTGTCATCAATTACTTAAATTGACACTAACTATTTGAGTCACCATTTTCATAGTCATTTTTATAAATGATGTAATTAGCGGTTATATCAATTAAAACTGATGCAAGAAAATAAAATAAATGATACTATAATTCTAACTTTTTGTAGTGAGAGATGAAAGATTGTAAGATGGGTGAGAAAAATGAAGAAGGCTACGCCGGAAATTAGGTATTTGGATGTGCATTTATAGCGTGAAGTTTTTTGTTAATGGTAATGGTGGTTCCAACAAGAAGACTCTGTTGAGAAAACCTTATCCTTGACCACCAAAGTTAAATTTTTTTTTTTGTCAACAATTGAATTGAAAAAATTCGATTCATAGCTAAATTGGTCTAACTAGAGTTGGATGTGATTTGAACTTATCATTTGGTGCCAAAATAGATCAAAGTTAAATTAACTAGACCATATGTAAAAGAATTTAAAACTAATTATTCAATATTGTATAAAATATTACAAATAACACAACACGAATACAACGAGTTTACAGCTGCTTTTAATTAACAACATATTGGAGACTACTTATTTATAGCAAAATGTTACAACATATTTGAGACGTAAACTTTACATCAAAATAGGGACGAAATATTTTACAGCCTATTAGAGACGTAGCTTTACGTTGAATTAGGGACGTTATTTGCCAACAAATTAGGGACAAAATTTTTTAATTATTTTCAAAAGTAAAAATATTTATATAAAATTGTGTGATTTAGTTAAACGTTTTTAGGAAATGAATTATTTTAATAAAATTTGATTTAAAAAAGTTTTTATAAAAATAATAAAATTACAAAATATTTATTGTATAATTTCATTTAACATATTCGCAATACGCTTGTCTTGATCTTCAACCACTCATTGGTTTAAATCGACATCTTCTCGGGTTAAAGTTCGGATCCCGAGGTTCTGACGTCTATTCTCTAATGCCTCCATTGCATGGGGGTTTCCTGTAACCAAAATATCTAACATAGACTCTATTGCTGCAAACTTCTCATCCGTCGATGGTTGCGTCGTTTGTTGTTGTTGCTTTAGCTCCGCTATTTCTTCACGTGAAACCATCAACTGACTACAGTGAGAGCTTTACCCTATCCAGTTAGATGTGACTCTTGGGACATCTTGGGCGGATCCTATTCCAATAATCCGTCTTTTCTTGTTCGAAGCAATCTGAAAAAAAGTTTAATCATAAAATAAGAATTATATAACATATGATTAACTAAATATTAAAATTAAATACTTAATAATGTTAAGTAATTACCTGCTTATAGATTGTGCCGATTTCAAGAGTATTCAGTTCCACAAGATTACCATCACAGGATTCCTGGGAAAGCTCCTGAACCGCAGATTCAAGCTGGTTTTGTAGTCTCTCAAATCTAGTATCAATAAAAACTCGGGACTTATTCCTATGAGTAGCTGCATACATCTCTGGAAGAGAAGGAATATGTCCTGTCTTTTCAACTTGAAAAAGTAAAACTTAGTTAAAGATTAAATAAGTTGTAAAATAAATTTAACTAAATATTTTAATTATAAAAAACCAACTTACTTTCTCTATAGCGACTATACCAAAATGCATCTGTCCAGTAGTATTAGGCATAGCGACCGGCAAACCATCTAGATCAACCATGTTCCGAGAAGCAGAACACTGAGCATCTGTGTTCACTAAGTTAGGGTCTACCCAATAATTCTTCAACCCTTCCCAATCCGCATTGGTCATGGCTTTCTGGTTGAACTCTTGTTTGACGATCTTGTTGATGGAGACATCCTAGTTCCAGCGTTGCTAGTAAAAAGAGATTTAATTAGTATTTAATACGTAGTAAATAAATAAGTTAAATAAAATGTAATAGCTTAAACTAATAAAAAACAATTAATTACCCCAAAAATTCTAAACCATGTCATGCGAGTGTAGTGTGGTGTCAATTTCCAATCAGGAGTCGCATATACAAAATAGCTCTTGGTGCACTCCGTAACGCTTCGCCCCACTTTGCTATCCACACCAAACCTGAAATTTTTAAACCAGCTGTAATTAGTAAATTTATAATTATAAGTAAATTTTTAAATAAACTTGTAAATTTAATAAATAAAATTAATATTAAAAATAAAATGTACCAATAAAACAGTAGGTCGATCAATATGCAATAATCCCAATTTCTCGCAATTTGAAGATACGAGAATATTCTCCACCCTATACTGCGTATAGAGCGCATTTTCTGGTACCAAGAGGTCCGGATGAATAGCTCCAGTAATCTATGGAGAGTCAACTGGCTCGTTCGGTGGTAGAGAAGAACCAAGAGGAGTGAGAGGCTTTAACTGCGTCTCTGGTACCGCTGAGGATGTGGACGAAGAAGCATTGCCCTAAATAAGGTCACTGTAGTGGACACAACGTGTATGCTTATGGGGAGCCATAGATAAATCTACAATGCAATTAAAAATAATTATCAATTCTATTAACAATAACATATATTCCATTATAAAATCTATATTTCATCCTAAATTCTAAATTCCAATCTATTTTTAAAAACTATATATCCTAAATCTCTAAAAACTAAGTAATTTCTAAGTAAAAAAAGTAGAGAGAATGAAGAGAAGAGTTACCTTAGAGAGAGAAGGAGAATTACACAACGTAAGCCTTGTAATTTCGTCGTAAATGAGTTGGTAAAGTAGCTTCCAATTTACAGAAAAAGCCTTGTAATTTCTTTGGGAAGTATTGTTTTGTCGTAAATGAATTGGTAAAGTAGCTTCCACTTTACAGCGAAAGCCTGGTAAATTCGTTGGGAAGTACCATACTATTTTAATATTTTAAAATTTTAATACTTGTATATTCCAATGAAGAAAAGATATTAAAAAAAAAAAAAACTATTTCGTTGTAAAGTAGATGGTAATCTCTTCAACCTGTATGTTATTGGTAAATACCACATCCGCTGATACAGTACCTTCTTCCGTCCACTCTCTTGTGGCTTATTTCTTAACTTTCTACAAAATCGATATTCTTGTAACTAATCATCATCTTTCTAATAGATCATACAATTGTCTATACAAACATCAATCATCTCACAAGGCAAACCAAGACTACACACCAATTTTTGAATCTCGTAATATGATTCAGCACACACATTGTCTTCTGGCAGATACTCTTTGATTAATTCAGTCCACATATTCATGTATGACTGAGATGAATTACATTCTGTTTTTATGTTCATCATCCTAGCTGCCAATGATAATTTAGATAGACCTTCTCTACATCCCTTGTAGATAGGCTGGTTTGCAACATCTAACATGTCATAAAACCATTTTACATCTAAAATTAGGTGCCTCGACAACTAAAGGTCCAATATTAGTTTCCTGAAATGAAATTGTGACCATCTCATGCATCATAGCATGCTCTACAACCCCATGAGTCTCACTCTGATAACCAACGTCATGCAAATTACTCATTTCACCTATATTAATTTCAGCTTTATTATAATTACTACTCGCTTCATCATTCCCACCACCAGTATTACCTTCCCCATGGTGAAACCAAATGTAGTATTATGTTGTAAATCCTCTATTTAATAGACGATTTCAAACATTTTCTACTCAGGAAAATTTTGTGTTTTTGCATTTCCAACAAGGACATAACATTTTACCCGATTCAAGCATGATTTCAGATTGACTTGCTTGGTGCATGAATATTTATACCCGTTCATAAACTCATTTGTCATGATTCTAATAGCATCTCTATGCGTATACATCCACTTCCGTTGCTCGTATATATCACCACCAAAAGACATTGTTTTGTTTTTTTCCAAAACCGTTTTTACAAAAACGTTTTTTTCTTCTTAAAAGTATTTGTTTTTCTCTCAAACAAGTCTTTTTGTGTGTGTTGTGTTGTAAATTATGAAGTGAGAGATCTCCTCCATATATAGGCAAAAATTTAGCAATGATTTTACAACATTAAACCAAATATGAGTAGTGTACAACGTTACCTAATTTTAAATTTCGTCTTTAAATCTTTGTAAAAAAAATCTTGTAAAGGACTTGAAAATTTAAGACGCTACCATAATTTTTAAAATAAGCAATGTTGAAATTTTGAATTTTGAAAGATGATATAATTTGTGGATAAGTTTTTGGTCAAATCTTTTAAATGGTATTGGTCATCCTCTAATTCAGTATAACTATGATATTACCATAAGCTAAATATATGCGCTAAATAACTAAATAAGATGCTAATATTATATTTTATAAATTTTGTCTAAATCATTCCCATAATTCACATAGACATAACCATGACTTTCATTAATAAACCTCATTTTATATTGTTGTTTATGATCTCTTCTAGTCTTATTCTTCTTACATCGGCATTACATATATCAAATGTTACAGCGCAACCACCAATTACGAGCCAAGCCGGCTATTTTCCTCTAGCACACAAGCATGTCGTGATCCACAACACTGTGTTACAAAGAGTCAGATTGAATGTGCATTGCAAATCCAGTGAAGATGATTTAGGACTAGTTCATATTCCTTATAATCATTATTGGGGTTTCAGTTTTCATGTTAACATGACGAAATCTACAAAATTTGTTTGCCAGTTTACATGGTATGGAGGTGGTTCTAAATATTTTGATATATTTAATGTTTCCAGAGACGATAGTCCACTTGGACATTTTGAAGTTTGCAAATATTGTATTTGGGAAGTGGCAAGATATAACGCAGCCAATATTTGTCGTGTAATTCGTAGTGATCCAAAATATCAATACTGTTTCCAATTGGAAAATGATCCTTAAAAGAAATAGGAAAAAACATATTATTATTACGATCAGTTATCACTATATTTTGTCTAATGAATGTTTTTGTAACAATTGATTGAATAAAATAATGACATTTTATTATCTCCCCACTTTTAGAACCTTTCTTTCTTTGAAATTGTTGTAAATTACTAAAGCAAACTAAATTTTATGGAGTATGACACACTTCACTAAGAGATCTAGGCCTGTTTGTTTGGTGGTCACTAGCGATTGTGACTGCGACCATCGACAACCAAAAAAATAACTTTTTTTTTGTTTGACAGTTGTTGCGAGTAGTCGCTGTGTTATTCGTGTAGTAGTTGCTCGCGACTAGCGACTGATCACAACAACTGGTCGCTATAATATTCGTTTGATAGTCGCTCGCGACCCACGACTCTTTTTTTTTAATATTTATGATAAAAAATAATCAATATTTACAAAAATGAAAAAGTATTTGTATGGTAATTTAAATAATAAAATTTGATATTAAATAAGCAAATTCAAGTTCAAACATACATAAAAAGGGTTTTAACATAACAAAAATTTCATAAATAAAACACATAGAAATTCTTAGTAAGGTAATCGACGTCGTATGCTGATTTCACTTGTAAGTGTGTCTCGCAATCCTTCCATTATTTTATCACATGTCGGCTCATATGTAGTATGTTCATTGTGATCACATCATCATCATCATCATCTTCTCCTTCATCACCATGAACCTGATAATGTTCTTCACTCTGCCAATGTAAAAAGTCATGATGTTTGATATGTGAATCACGGACGAAGTTATGTAGTGCCATTGTTGCTGTTACAATCTTAACCCACCTAGCCAAATCATATTTTGGATGCTTACGGTCCAAAATTCTCCACTTTGCTTTCCATACTCCAAATGTCCGCTCAATCACTGATCTCAAACCTGAATGCTTCCGGTTGAACATCTCTCGCTTGTTTGATGGTGGCCCTCCTCTAAAAACTGATCAAGGTGATATATAACCCTACGATGCGGACCAAGATACCCTGTTCTTGTGGGATAACCAGAATCAACCAAAATATACTTTCCATTTGGCGGATGTGGAAAAGAAGCTTCGTTTTTGGCACAATGAGTCAAAACCTTTGTATCGTGAGCTCTGCCTGGAACACCCACATATGCATATATGAACTTCATCCCGAAGTTATATATACCGAGAACATTAATTGTAGGCTCTGAAGTTCTACCTTTGTAAGCTTCTGCATTTCTACTAGAAACCCGAACCGGGATATGTGTTCCATCAAGTGCTCCAAAACAATCTCTAAAATAGGGCCAATATCGACTATCATTCCTCAAAACTGAGCTTACCCTTGTGAGCTCGCCTTCTACAGGTTTTATCAAATCTGCAACATACCTAAGGATAGCACTCAAAACTTCATCAAACTTCATTTTTACTGTATCTAAAGATCGTTGATATCTTTAAGCTATACTCCTCATAGTCTTATCTTGACCAACTACTTCAAGAAACATTGCTACCTCCTCCTTAACATAGACATTATTACTCTGTAGTCCATATTGTGTAGTTACCATCCTACACAATGTTTCAAATGTTCTCTGATTCATTCGTAGGATATCATGACACTGTTGATATGATCCATACATGAGCTTTAGAACATTACACCATCATGCGCCTTTGTCGGTTATATGGACCAATCTCTCGGCGTTAACCATTCTTAACAAATTCTCATCATCATCACCGTCGTCATCATCATCTTCCAACAACCATCTTATCTTCTGAAATACCTTAATAGAACATTGAAGTAAATATCAAAATACTCATAATATGAACATTAAAATACTACAAAGTCAATGTAACATTAAAGTAGCAAAAAGTAAACTATCAATCATCAAGCTTGGTCCCTGTCCTATGCTCTAGATACAAAATCTGGTCATTTGGAGTAGTAAATGCTATGAAACCATGTCGGTTTACTTCATCATATATGAGAAGATCAAGAGACGCACGGTAAAACGGTGACCACTTCCTAATTCCAGGCAACTCATTCAAGATCTCTATTACTCATGCTACACTAAAGCTATCCTCACGCTCTATTATCTGCTCCACCAGCTCATTCTTATGTGCAAAAATTGTAGTTCGTGCAACACACGTCTCATTAACCATATCAATGTCCCTACGCTTTCTTTTTGATCTTGAGCTTCCACCTCTACTTTGTGTTCCTATCACTGGTGGTGGTCTAATATCGTTAGCAAAAGATTCAACTTCTTCATCCTGTTCTGCAACAACTCTAGAATCCAAACTCGTTTGTCCTTGCTGAGCGCTCTAGCCTTCAGCCCGAGTCACACAAACAACTCTAAACTTCCACTCAAAGACATCCATGTTAGGAATCAACTTGTTTTTATACTTTCTAGCATCAGACCTTTACTATAAAAATCATATAATATTCAAACTTTGATTAGATAACAGTTAAGATTCAAATAAAAGTAATTGAAAATTTATATTTAAAATCTTACTAACCTTGATTCGTTCACTCCACGAATCACCAGACATATTCAATCTACCCAAATCATCATAGCCAAGACCAATTGTGTTATGAATCAACTTCTTTACTTTATTGTAAGTTCTTCAACAAACATCATATTTGTTATTGAATTTCTCCCAAACATATCTCTTCTCAAATCTCTCTTCAAACTTCGTTATGATGCATTATTTTGCAGTTGTATTTAATTCTGTCTTCGTTTTGTTTCCTTTTCGTTTCTCATCCATAAACAACTGAATAAAATAACAACATTCACCATCTGTCCACTCACTTACATCATCGTTGTTCATCTTGTCCAAAATAAAAGAATAAAAAGTTCAGTTCGCAACCCGTGAGACAATTGTAAATGAAAGCAGTGAATCATAATGAAACAACTATCACTAAGCCAATTCAGAAGAAAGAAAAACAAAGAAGTGTCGTAAGGAAACTTACAGGTTTTTTATTTTGAATAATAAGTAAACTTGTAGCAATCATACTCACCTCTGATATGTTTCTTCAGATATTGATATGAAACTGAAAGCTATAAATAAACCTGCGTTGAAGACAATCAAGGTAACCATTGATGCAGTATTGTTGAAGAATGTGATTTAAAACACTTCAGGAATTGTACAACAATAGAAAGTTACATATATATCTCATATCTGTTGCTTCAGATTGCTAATGGTACTAATAGCGTGTATAACAAATGCAATCACTAAGCATGCATCTTATGGAACCTAAGCTTTTTCATATAAAACCCATTTAGTCGTAGAGATTCAAAGAACATGATCTACTGAGAACTATGTCTACCCTAAACTAAGAACTGTTCTATATAAAAGTTCCAGCTATAAATCAGGCACAAACAGCTACATACCATTTTGATTTAGTCATATTCAACCATTTACTGAAATGTAGAGATCAAAACATCTATCATGCTCAAACATTCAAAACCAGAAGACAATAAAAATCAGAAGTGGGAATCATTTTGTCATTTTGTCCAGCATGATATGATCTAGCAATAATTTTGTCATTTTGTCATTACTGAGGAAAATATAGTATGATGATTAAAGGGGTTGAAAGCTTAATATATTCGTATATATATAAAAGAACAACTTTGCATGTATTGGATTAGATATCTTACCTCCATAGAACTAAATATTAATACTAAGTGGTTTTCTAATCTTGGGTTAACATATTGTCACATCTAGATAACACTTGCTTTTGTCGGTATATTAAGACTATGAACTTACTAGCCCTTGTAATCAGTTTCATGATACCACAGACATACCTTATAGATGCCACAGCAATGATTTCATCATTCCTCTCCAATACAGCAGTAAGAAAATTGCTGAAATTTAGCCGATGGAAATTCGATCTACAAAACAACAGGATAAGGTTTATATATAATCTAGTAACACGGACTGTTTACATATTAGTCAATACTTTTTTTTAATGTAAAAAGATTCACCTAGTCCATCATCTTACACGAAAAAGAGACAGTTGGAAACCAAAGAACAAAAGTGAGGATAACATAACCCTCTTGTAACGACAACAAAAACCTTTTGAAGAATTATTTCTGAAGAGAATTTATCCAAAGGGAAGTTATCAAAATATAGAATCACAAAAAGATGATTAAATTCATAGGTATGCACAGGAGAAAATTCCAAAAATACTTGCCAATGAAACATTGAACGAAACAGAAGCATGTAAGGAAATGTTTTGGAAAGGAACTTACTCAAAATTATAAACAATGTTTTGAAGCAGGTTGACTCCACTCCTGTAATCAACGAATGGTGAAAAGCATTGAAGATGTTTTGTTCAAAACATTCAAATGGTTAACCTTCCAATACGATGTACTAGCAAAGTTGAAGATCAAAATCAGAAGACAATAAAAATCACATTCAAATTTGTCATAGGGATCCGAAATTAGATCCATATTAGAAGACTTAATGCCGTCCAAGTGGCACCAAAAGAGAAAAAATCCTAAATTTTCACACAAATCAGATCGATGAATTACATAACATTATCATTTCTCCATGATATAACAAACTACGTACCCTCCATACTACTGACACACTGATACTAGAAGCTCAGAGACTAATGAAGTCAACTTATAGAAGAAATCTTAAGTCTATGTGAACATCACACATTAAGATCGTTGGAGCCAAAAGGCATAGAAATTGTAACGAAAACACAAACACGAATTGATTAAAAAAGCGAATTAAAATGGAGATTAAAAGGAAAGGGAAAAGAACACAACTGGTGGCTTGAGAGAAGACTGCGAGACGAAGAGCCCATATGTTGAAGAAACCAAACCAAACATAACTATGCCTAAAAACTAAATCTGAGAATTCCATATCCAAATTTCATTTCTTTTCTATAACTTATCAATCCATCACAAACAAAATTAAAGACTCAGAAGCAAAACCCAGAAGCAAAACAATATAATTTTTAAATTTACAACTTATTATAAATCTGAAAACTCTCCTTCATTATAAGCAAAACCCAGAAACATATGAGATCTAAAAAAGATTGGTAAGAAACAGAGAGAAAAAGACCAAAACTTGCACAGAGATTTGAGAAGAAGCTTTAGATTTTCAAAACTTGCACAAATTTGAGAAGAAACGGCGTTGAATCGAAGAAGGAGAAGAATGATTTTGGAGCAATGATTTCTCTTTTTAGGTTTAGATTAATTTGTGGATTCATTAAAAATGAGGGTAAATTAGTAAAATTTAATTCTAGTCGCCGCAGATCGTTAAAGAAAACAGTGAGCAAAAATTGTAATCGTTAGTCGCTAGCCACCGATCGCTTAACCAGCGACCATGAAACGAACATGTTTTGGTCGCGGTCGCCAGCGACCAGCAAACGAACAAAACCCTACAAATAATCAATGGATTCTAAACAAAAATATTGTTTCTCGATATCTACTCTCGACAAATTCTAAGCAATTTAATTCTCCATCTGAAACAAGTCACCGTCCAAAATATGTATAAACTCTTAACGATTTCTAACTTCTACTTTGCTGTACAAAGTTTTTTCGAGACTCTGTAAACATTTAAAAAACTTTCATTCACAGAAAATAGTTTTATGTGTTTTGGGCCAAAGCGAACTTTGGCTATATTTGTTGTTTTGGACTTCTCGGCCTGCATTTTGTTCACTTTCTTCTTGGTCTTCTTCACTCTTCTCTTGTGACCTGACATATTTGCAGAGTCAAACCCTGGAAGCTAAGACAATGATGGTCACATGGAAGAAAAAAGACAATGGGACATTAATGATGAGGAAGACTGTGATATCAACAAGAGAAAGAGATCCTTTTGATGGTGTTGTATATATATATCTTCTCATGTGCTTTTGTTTAAGTATATGACAACCATTCTTGTGTAGAGCTCTATCTCTGTAAATCCTCTAGAGTTAAAGGAACAAGAAGTGAGCTTCTTTTGCTCATCGAGACATACTATGATCGGTTCTTGATCACATGAACTCGTAACTCTCTTCTTGTATCTACAAAACAAGAAACAAACATAGTTAGCTTGCGGTACAAGTAAACACTAACTAGGAGAAAGTTACAACAAGTGGTATCAGAGCTACTCAGGTTGACAGGATGGACCCAACTCTGGGAAGGTTTGAAGTCAAGGAATTTAATGGTGATGGGGATTTCTCTCTATGGAAATTCAAGGTACTAGCTCAACTCGAGATTCTTGGTCTCGACTCTCCCTTGCTACCGATATATCTGGCTTAAGAAGATGGTTATGATCCTAAGGAAGAGAAGATTGAGAAAGTTACAAAGGATGGTAAAGAAGTAAAATGCACTGAAGCTGGACCCTCACGAAAGACTCCTGAAAAACTTTTCGCTGAAGCAAAAACAGATCCAAAATTTAAAGACAAAGACAAAAGAGCCAAAAACCTTATCGGGACCAGTTTGTCAGGCAACGTTCTAAGAAAGGTTAAGAAAGAAAAGACGGCCTACGATATGTGGATTGCTTTGGAAGCTGAATATCAGGTAAAAACTTTACCACACAGATTCAACCTTAAACAAATGTTTTATAGCTTTAAGATGGATTCTGGGAAGAATCTGGACAAGAACCTTGACGTTTTCAACAGGCTGATATCGGATTTATCTAGTGTTCATGTTGATATTGGTGAAGAAGACAAGGCTGCTATATTGATGAATAGTCACCCCAAGCAGTTTGAGAATTTAGTTCACACTCTGAAGTACAGTGTGGGAAAGGAAACCATAACTCAGAAGGATATTATCAGCTCCGCATACTCGATTGAGATTGAGCAGATTGAGAAAGGAGCCTATAAACTTCACTCTAAATCAGAAGGGTTGATAGTGAAGTCTCGCGGAAGAAAAGAGAAAAGAGGTCAGTCTAAAGATAATAGAAGTGGAAGTAAGCATTGATAAAAATCAAACCCAAAGGGGAGGTCGTGTTGGGTTTGTGGTGCTGAAGGACATTTCAAAAGAGACTGTCCAAAGAGAAAGTCAAATGTGAAAGGAGACACAATAGAGGCTAGTGTGTGTAGGGCTGAGTACACAACACCGGAAATGTTAGTGGTCACAAAGTCGTCATATGAAGATGGGTGGATATTGGACTTGGGATGTTCATATCATATGACATCAAATAGAGATCTAATATTTTATTTAGAAGAAATTGATGGTGGAAGAATATTGATGGACAATGACAGTTTCTGTGAGGTCAAAGGAATTGGGATAGTGAGTTTTGTGAATGATGATGGATCAACATTCATTTTGACTCAAGTAAGATACACACCTACCTCAAGGAGAAATCTTATATCACTGGGACAACTAGAGACTTTAAATTGTTGGTATCAGTCACGAGATTACAGACTAAAGTTGATGAAGAAGGAGAAAGTTGTAATGACAACTAACTACAAGAACACCTTATACTTTCTGAATGGAAGAGAAAAGATCCTTGAGTGCAATGCAGTGAAGGAGTCAAAGGGCTCGTTGGATATTTGGTATAATAGACTTGGCCATATGAGTAGGCGCAATATGCAAGCACTAGTCAAGAAAGGGCTAATTCATGTTGATTTGCCGAAGGATTTCAAGAATTGCGAAACTTGCATATTTGGAAAGTAACACAGAATGTCTTTCAACAAAGGGTCACATGTTTCAAAAGGGCCCCTAGAATATGTTCATTCAGATCTTTGGGGGTCACCAAATGTGACACCAAATCTTGCTAAGAGTCAATACTATATGTCTTTTGTAGGCGATTTCACAAGGGAGGTGTGGGTGTATTTCTTGAAAACGAAGGATGAAGCCTACAGTAAATTTGTCGAGTAGAAGACTCTTACAGAAAATCAAAGTGGAAGAAAGCTGAGAGGGTTAAGGACAGAAAATGGCTTGGAGTATTGCAATAAAACCTTTGATGATCAGTGCAAGGTTAATGGTATTCTAAGACACAAGACGTGTCCCTACACTTCGCAGCAAAATGGAGTTGCTGAAAGGCTAAATAGGACTATTCTTGAAAAGGTGAGAAGCTTCCTAAGTGAGACGGGATTGTCATAAGCATACTGGGCTGAGGCTACCTCTATTGTGGTATATATATTGAATAGAACACCTTCTAAGTCTATTGATTACCAAATTCCAGAACAGTTATGGTCAGGGAGAGAGCGAGATTATTCATACATGAAATATTTTGGGTGTTTAGCGTATTTTCACATTGATCAAGGAAAACTGAAGCCAAGAGCTAAGAAAAAGAGTTTTTTAGGATATCCACAAGGTGTAAAAGGATATAGAATTTGGAGTTTGGAAGATAGAAAATGTATTGTGAGCAGGGACGTTATATTCAATGAAGCAGTGGTGTACAAGAACATTGATAAGGTTTTCAATGATGACCTTCAGAAAGCACAAGATCGTAGAACAAGGAAGGTCACTTTCTTGTTACCAGAAGATGAAGTAGAGCCGATTACAGAATTTGGTGGTTCGGCTGCAAGCACATATCATGATCCAGAAATCTCTGGTTTTACTCAGAACCATTTTGATAATCAACAAGATGAGAATGATGAAGAAGAATTGGAACCCTACAATAAGTATTTACTAGCCAGGGATAGAGACATAAGAGTTACCAGAAAGCCAAGCAGGTTTATAGAGGCAAATGTTGCGATGTATGCTTTAAGTGTGTCTTAAATGATGGATGAGGAGACAAGAACCTATGAGGAATCAATGGCTAGCAAACACATAACTATGTGGACAGAGGCGATGAAAGATGAGATGGTTTCTTTAAGCAGAAGTCGGACATGGGATATTAGACTGAGGACAGAAAGACAGAGAACAATAGGCTGCAAATGGGTTTTCAAGTTGAAACCGGGAATTCCAGAAATAAAGAAGCCTAGATTTAAAGCAAGACTAGTTGCAAAAGGATTTAAGTAGATAGAAGGAATTGATTATCATGAGGTTTTCTCTCCGGTGGTTAAGCATATTACTATAAGGTTAACACTATCAATGGTAGTTAATCAGGATATGGAATTGGAACAAATGGACGTAAAGACAGCTTTTCTACATGGAAATATTGATGAGAAGATATACATGGATCAACCAGAAAGATTCTCAGAAGGAGATGGAGTTTGTTTACTGAGAAAATCATTATATGGTTTGAAACAATCTTCAAGGCAATGAAATTTGAGGTTTGATCAGTTCATTAGGTCAAAATGGTATGTCAAGAGTGAATTTGACAGTTGTGTTTATCTCAAGAAATATATAGAAAGAAACTACATATTTTTATCACTATACGTGGATGATATGTTGTTGGCGGCAAAGGGTATGTCAGAAATTCAAAAGCTTATGGAGATTTTGAGCAATGAGTTTGAAATGAAGGATCTTGGGGCAGCAAGAAGAATTCTGGGTATGGATATTATAAGAGACATAAAGGATAATGTCTTAAAGCTTTCTCAGAAAGTTTACATTGAAAAGGTTTTAAAAGTTTTCAGTATGGCGGATTATAAGGTTGTTCAGACCCCCTTAAAGAGTCATTTCATGTTTTTATCTACCAATCAAGATGAGAAAGAGAATGCGGAGAAACAGATGAAGAAGATACCTTACTGCAGTGCGGTTGGAAGCATCATGTATGCTATGGTTGGGTGTCGTCTTGATCTAGCATATTCAGTTGGAATGGTTAGCCGCTTCATGAGTTGTCCTAACATTAAACATTGGGAAAGAGTTGAATGGATACTAAGGTATCTAAATTATTCAAAAGATTTGTGTTTAACTTTTACAAAATCATAAAAGTTTGAAGTTGAAGGGTACTGCGAGAGTGATTACGTTGCTGACCTAGATAGATGAAGATCGATATCTGGTTATGTGTTCCAAGTTGGTGGGAATACGGTAAGCTGGAAGTCAGGCCTGCAAAACATCGTAGCTCTGTCAACAACAGAAGCAGAGTACATGGCATTAGTGGAAGCATGCAAAGAAGCCATATGGCTAAAAGGAATTACCTCTAAGTTCGGCTTCTCTCAGGGTCCCGTCGAGATAGGATCTGACTCTCAAAGTACCATTTGTTTGGCCAAAAATAGCGTGTTCCATGAAAGGACAAAGCACATGACCATAAGAATGAGCTTTGTCAGAGATCTAATAGAGGATAACATAATCAAGGTAAAGAAAATAAAGATGTCAGAAAATCCAGCAGATATACTTACAAAATCGGTGCCGATTCGCAAGTTCGACTAGGCACTTGATTTCCTTGGGACTGTTTGATGCATGTGCGTTTCTCCCAAAGAGAATTGTCAGGTCCTTTGACAATGAAGATGAAAGGTCTTCGGCGGAGAAGCCAAAGAGGTTCTTTGACGGTGAAGTCAAAAGGTCTTCGGCGGAGAAGCCGAAGAGGTTATTTGGTGGTTGAATCGGAGGGGGTCTTCGACGGAGAAACTGGAGATCCATTTCTTCGATGGTTGAATCGGAGGGGTCTTCGGCGGAGAAGCCGAAAAGGTTCTTCGATGGTTGAATCGGAGGTGTCTTCGACGGAGAAACCGGAGACTCGTTTCTTCGATGGTTGAATCGGAGGGGTCTTTGGCAGAGAAACCAAATAGTCATTTTCTCTTTGGTGGTTGAATCGGAGAACTATCGGAGGAGAAGCCGAGCAGTTTTTGATTTCTTAACAGAAAGAAGATCGGAGTTTTGTTCTTTGGTGATTTTTTGAGAAGAGTTTGGAGTTAAAGGGTTTTCTCTTTGCGAAGGAGAAATCTCTCTAGAAGATGGAAGAGATCCATCGGATTTCTTTTCGGATGAAACGAGAAAGAATCGCAGAGAAGCGGAAGAGTAGAGGAGAAGATTGAAAAAGTGAAAGGTTTTTCGGGAAAGGGTGAAGAGTCGAGTTCTCAAAACTTCTATGCATGAGTCGAGGCCGAAGACAGAATTGGCCCATCATGAAGTCGATCCATCAATGGCCCAGTCCGAGATGGAGTATGTTTTGGGCCAAAGCGAACTTGAGCCATATTTGTTGTTCTGCACTTATGTGCCAGCGTTTTGTTCACTTTCTTCTTGGTCTTCTTCACTCTTCTCTTGTGACCTGACATATTTGTAGAGTCAAACCCTGGAAGGTAAGACAATGGTGGTCACATGGAAAAATTTAGACAAAGGGACATTAATGATGAGGAAGACTATGACATCAACAAGAGAAAGAGATACCTTTTAATGGTGTTGTATATATATACCTTCTCATGTGCTTTTGTTTAAGTGTGTGACAACCATTCTTGTGTAGAGCTCTATCTCTCTAAATCCTCTAGAGTTAAAGGAACAAGAAGTGAGCTTCTTTTGGTCACTGAGACGTACTGTGATCGGTTCTTGATCACAAGAACTTGTAACTCTCTTCTTGCATCTACAAAATAAGAAACGAATATAGTTAACTTGTGGTACAAGTAGTACTAACTAAGAGAAAGTTACAACATTATGAAAATCAAAGGTTAGATATATATGAACTACTATAAAATAAATTTGTGGATAAATTCTTGGTCAATACTTTTTGAACTTATTTTCCCACATTTAGCAGGGGTCATTCTCTAATTAATATTATAAATAAGAGACTACCATAAAGTACATAGTTGCATTTAACGTTAGTTGAATAATTGAATAAGATGCTGATTTTATAGCTTATATTTTTTCTCTTACCATTCAGAAAAAAGTATTACAGAACCATGGCTTTCATCACCAATAAACCTCATTTTATATTGTTGTTTGTGATCTCTTCTTCTTTAATTCATTTTACATCTTCATTACATGTATTAAATGTTACAGCAGAAGCACCAAGTCCGGGCAATAACGGCTTTTTGCCTCTAGCAAGTAAGCACGTCGTGATCCACAATGTTTTGCTCAGTGGAGAAAGTTTGAATGTACATTGCAAATCGAGTGAAGATGATTTGGGACTAATTCATATTCCTCGTGACCATTACTGGGGTTTCAGTTTTCATGTTAATTTTTGGAAATCTACAAAATTTCGTTGCCATTTTACGTGGTTAGGAGGTGGATCTCACTATTTCGATATATTTAAAGTATCAAGAGACGATAATCCATCTGGAAAATATGAAGTTTGCAAATACTGTATTTGGGAAGTGAACAAATACGGTTATGACACTATTTGTCGTGTATCTCGGAGTGAACCACATTATGAAAATTGCTTCAATTGGGATGGTACGACTTCAGATAAGATAAACTAAACAGTTTATTGGCGTCACTATATCGTAGCTAATACATGATTTATAACAATTGAATGAATAAAATAATGCAATTCATAATGTTCGAGCATTTAAAAGTTTCTTTCTTTTGAGGTTTTTATATATCACTTGAGCAAAAATATCTTTCTTAGTCGTCTTCTTTTAGCGGAGATCGCATGATTACCTTGCTCCACTCTTTTTATCTATCTTTGATATGGACAAACAATTGTCTTTTATTCAATCTTCCTTCTTTTTCCACCGCAATCATTTTCTTTCCTTATGACATTCACAGGCCTGAAATGTTAATGCGTCTTTCCTATTCAATTTCTAAATCACCACATCCAAATTAACATCTATGGTTCTTTAGCAATGGTTGACAACATCAAACATACATTTATTTCGTTATCACATAGTTGGTACCAACCAAAATTGTAGTTTTTACAGGTTTGCTTGTTCTTGTTTAAACCAGCAATGCATGGCTTCACAAATGACCATTTTTACTTGCAATGTTTGAACAATGTATTATGTATATACAATTTTGTTTATTTAAAAATTGTTCAATCGATAACTCTCAAGATATGAGGACAAGACGTGAGATTAGAACTCTGAATACACTTAACATTACGATAACTATCTTATGATTTCAAATAAAAAATAAGTTCTGAAACAATATCCCCTGTTGCGGCAAGAGTTAGAATCTAGTTTTTGTTTAATGAAATAATACCAATACTCTAATAACGCTTCTCTTTCAGCTTATATTAGTAATTGTATTTTATGTGTTACAGAAACGAACCTTACTCATTGTTTTCTTTTTACATGCCCAATTTTTATTATTTATAAATTCTCCTCAATAAATTTAGGGTGATTTAGTTCAATAACAGTGTAAGTGGCAAGTGTTTTTTTCTTTTAATTTGGTGAATGTCACCTACACTTGACCAAGTTGACAAAAATAACCTTCATATAAGTACAGTAACATACACTTAAAGAGACTAATAAAGAAACTAATGAGATCTCAATCATTAAATGATCGGATATTTAGCATTTAATGAGGGAACAACTGAGTTGAATTTTCTTTTCTCTCATAAGATGTCAAATATATATATATATATATATATGATATTAGGTTGTTAGTAGATAAATATGTAGGAGGGGCAGTTAGCAGGTACTTGTATGAATTGTAAAAGGTGTGTTCGAATTAGCAGATAAAATGTAAGTAATGTATTATGCATGTACATTATATCTGATGTGTTTTTCACAAATAAATATGTAGGAGGTACAGTTAGAACATATATTTAAATTGTAAGTAATATATTATGCATGTGATGTTGAAGGTGAATTACCACTAAAGGTCATCTTCTAGTCACCATGAGAGCTCTCACTGTTATTGTCAAGGTTTATGAAGAAGCAAAATGAGAGAACTTGTTTCACACACGTTGCATGGTAAAAGACAAAATCTGCAGTGTGATTATTGATGGAGGAAGTTGTACCAACATTGATAGCAATACTATGGTCCAGAAACTCAATCTCAAAGAGCTGCCACACCCTCGGCCACATAAGCTGCAATGATTTAGTGAAGAAGGAGAATTGCAAGTAAAGAAGCAAGTTCAAGTACATATCAACATTCACAAGTATTAAGATGAGATTCTTTGTGATGTATTACCTATGTAAGCTTGTCATAGTTTGCTTGGACGTCCTTGGCAATCTGATCGTCTTGTGGTTCATGATGGTTTCACAAACAAGCACAACTTTAAGATTAATGGTGAGAAGACTACTCTTTTACCCATGTCTCCATATGAGGTATACTTAGATCAAATCATGATGAGACACAAGGATGAAGCCACCACTACTCTGTCCACTAAAGCACAAACTAAAGGGAGTACTACACATAACGCTTTAGTATTGCTTAAAGAGAACAAACTAACAGTGCTTGACTTAGAATCAGAGCTTCTGAGTAGTATTATTAATCGTTTGCAGAGCTATGAAGATGTGTTTCCAGAGGATAATTCTAAAGGTTTTCCACCAATATGTGGGATTGAGCACCAAATTGATTTTGTACCATGTGCTTCATTACCTAACAGTTTGGCTTATAGGATTAATCCAGTAGGAACCAAAGAACTCGAAAGGCAAGTGACTGAGCTATTGAGAAGAGACTCATTAGAGAAAGCATGGGTCCATGTGCCCAAAAAAGATAATAGCTGGAGGAAGTGTGCAGATTGTCGTGTTATTAACAACATTACGGTGAAGTATCGACACCCCATTCTTATGCTAGTGTTTTTTAGTAGATTAATATGTAGGGGGTGTAGTTTAACATATATGTGTACGAATTATAAAAGGTGGATTCGACTTAGCAAGTGAAAATGTAATCAATGTATTATACATGTGATACAAAATATGGTTAGGAATACGTTAAATAAAGTTTGTTAGAATGAATTTGAGTTACCAAAGAAAGCAAAGTTCATATGCTGCCACTAGATATTATGATTATGCTATAAGTTGGTGGGATCAAATTGTAACAACTAGAAGAAAAATGAAGAACTTCATATTCAAAGATGGAGGAGAGTGAAACAACTTCTCTGCAAGAGGTTTGTGCCAAACCACTACCATCCAAAGCTTCGCACAAAGCTAAGAAACTTAAGTCAAAGAAGTAAGACCGTAGATGACTATTATCAGGAGTTGGAAACCTTGATGCTACGAGCTAATATCCAAGAAAGTAGTGAAGCTACTATGTCTTGGTTCTTAGGAGGACTTAATAAAGATCTTATTGATATTCTAGAGGGTTGTGACTACTTGGACATAGAAGAACTTCTGCATAAGGCCATGATGTATGAGAGACAGCTTAAGAGGAAGGGTACTCGAACAAATTACAACAACGACAGAATGAGCTATGCTAAAGATTCACAAACTTGTTTTCAAAAGGATTTCAAATCCAACGTTAAGGGTGAAGACAAAGCTTTTATTTTCTAGAGAGCTCAAGCCAAGTGGATCAAAGGACTCAAAAGCACCAGCGTAGACCAACACTAGAGCCAAACATCTTAAGTGTTTCAAGTGTCATGGATTGGGACACTACACTAGTGAATGCCCTAACCACCGAATTATCATGCTAATGGTTGATGGGGAGTTTGAATATGAGGATGAGAAGTTAGAAGCAGCATAAGATGTTGAAGGTGAATTGCCACTAAAGGGTCATCTTCAAGTCACCATGAGAGCTCTTAGTGTTATTGTCAAGGTTTATAAAGTTGTTAGATGAGTTGCATGAGACTAAAGTATTTTCTAAGGTTGATTTAAAGAGTGAAAATCACCAGATTAGAATTAAAGAAGGTGAGTGGTTATTTATGCAATTTGGTCTGTATGAGTGGTTATTTATGCCATTTGGTCCGACCAATGATCCAAGCACATTCATGAGGTTAATGGATCATGTAATTAGATCATTTATAAGCGCTTTTGTTGTAGTATATTTTGATGACATTTTGGTTTTTAGCAAGAGTCTAGAAGAGCATATAGAACACATTAGGATGGTTTTAGAGTGCTTGGGAAATAAAAACTCTATGCTAACTTAAAGAAATGTACCTTTGGAACATATAACCTTGTTTTTCTAGATTTTGTTGTGAGTACAAATATAGTTATAGTGGATGAAGAGAAGATAAAAGCTATCAAAGAATGATCGATCCCTAAATTCGTTAGCACCTTGGTTGCACCCATTACTGAAGTAATCAAGAAGGATGTGAGATTTAGATAGGACTCACCACAAGAGGAAGCCTTTCAGGCTTTAAAGGAGAAGCTTACTCACGCTCATGTTTTATCTCTTCCAGATTTTACTAAGACCTTTGAAATTGAGTGTGATGCTTCAGGTGTAGGTAGTGGGGTTGTTCTTATACAGGAGAGAAGACCTATAACATATTTCAGTGAAAACCTTGGAGGAGCTACTCTCAACCATCCAACATATAACAAGGAGCTCTATGCTCTTGTGAGGTCTCTCCAAACATGGTAGCACTATTTTTGGCCTAAAGAGTTCATAGTACACACTGATCATGAGTCATTGAAGAATCTAAATGGTCAGCAAAAACTTAACAAGAGACATGCTAAATAGGTTGAGTTTATTGAGACATTTCCATATGTCATCAAGTACAATAAAAGTAATGAAAATGTTGTGGCTAATGCACTGTCCAGAAGGTACACCTTACTTGCTACTCTTGAAGTTAAGTTGCTTGGATTTGAAAACACCTAGTCTCTCTATGCTAATGATTCTGATTCTAAAGAGAATTTTGCTACAAGTGAGAAGTTTGTTTTTGGCAAATACTATAGGCATAAGGGGTTTCTATTTTGTGATAATTGTTTGTGTTTATATAACTCTTCTTTGAGAGAATTGTTTGTTAAGGAAGCTCATTCAGGTGGTTTAATGGCACATTTTGGAGTTGCTAAGACTTTGCAGATTATGCAAGAGCACTTCCATTGGCCATACATGAAACGAGATGTTAAGAGGTATTGTACAAGGTGCCCAACCTGTAAAATGGCTAAGGCTAAGTCTCAGCCTCACAGTTTGTATACCCCTCTCCCTATTCCTTTTCATCATTGGCATGACATTTCTATGGATTTTGTTGGGGGACTGCGTATGACTAGACATGGACGTGATTCAATCTTTGTGGTAGTAGATCGTTTTTCTAAGATGGCACATTTTATTCCTTGCCACAAAACTAACGATGTTGTGAATGTTGCTAGTATTTTCTTTAGGGAAATTGTTCGACTTCATGGCATGCCTAAGACCATAGTTTCATATTGTAATGTTAAGTTTCTTAGTTACTTTTGGAAAACTTTATGGTCTAAGCTAGGTACTAAATTGATGTTTTATACAACTTGTCATCCACAAATAGATGGCCAAACTGAAGTGGTTAATAGAACCTTGTCTATTCTTCTTAGAGCTTTAGTTAAACGAAATCTTAAGACTTGGGAAGATTGTTTGCCGCATGTTGAGTTTGCATACAATCATTTTGTGCATTCAACTTCTAAGTATTCACTATTTCAAATTTTATATGGGTTCAATCTCATCTCTCCTTTGGATGTAATGCCTTTACCTTTGAGTGAGAGGCTTAGCATGGATGGACAGAAGAGACCTGAATTCATTAAAAAGATTCATGATAAAGCTAGAAATAACATCGAAGAGAAGATAAAGAAGTATGCTAAACAAGCCAATAAAAGGCGCAAGGAGTGATCTTCAAGGAGGGTGATATGGTTTGTATTAACCTGAGGAAATAAAGGTTTCCAAATGAAAGGAAATCAAAGCTCATGCCAATAATGGATGGTCCTTTCAAGATTACCAAGAAGATCAGCAACAATGCCTATCAATTGGATCTCCAAGGTAAGTATAATGTGAGTAATAGCTTTAACATTGCTAACTTAGCTCCTTTTGTGTCAGGCGATTCAGATTTGAGGTCAAATCCTTCTCAAGAAGGAAATGATGAGATGATAATGGACCAACAACAAGAACCAAAACAAGAAGACATAATGGAGTTCGCACCAGGAGGAGTTCAATAAGCTTTGGAGCTGCCAAGTGGACCCATTACTTGAGCCAAAGCGAGACAAGTTGAGTAAGCCATTGGGATATTGTTAATACAGGCTGAAAGCAACCTTAGTCCTATGGCTAGTAAACCACATTGGTTATGATTCAAGCCGACTAAGGGTTGTCGATGAGAGGTGTGTCTTCTTGCACTCTTTTCCTTGTGTCTAGTTTTGTCCCAATGGGTTTTCTACACCAAAATTTTTAATGAGGCTTGTTAACATACATTTTACATCATTCCTAATTGACAACTTGATAAGAAGGGGAAAGAAGACTTAATTTCGACCAAGGCTTATTTGAACCTTTTTATTTACTTATGATTTGAGTTTTGGACTTTTGTATTCTCAGCCCACTTTGTTCCAAAGCCCATTTCGTGGTTGAGACTCCTATATAAGCCTAGAAACCTAGTTTGTCTTCTTCATAAAACATTTTAATCAAAACTCCCCTTTTCAAACTTGTTTGATCTTTAAGGTGAAATATCCTCAAACTTGTTCACTTTTTGGTGTGTCATATCCGAATTCTTTACAAGACTGAAGATCAAGAGTCTTTCTCATCACTCTTGGTAGTTCAATTCAATCCACCAGTTCTCCAACTCGCCGGTTCTCTTCTCACCATTCACTTTCATTCACTCATCAGAATTTGCTCCAAACGTATCACGAGACCCCTCAACTACTCCTCTATATGTTGCTTAGTTTTTATACAAATCTGATCACTTTCAAGGATGTTCTCGTTCTTCACCTTCAAGTCGACTCTTCGGCTTCCGATTCGTGTTCAATACTCTTGGGGAGTTCACAACCACTTGATGTCACTCATATATTCTCCTATCTCATTGTAGGATCGTGTTAGAAGTGGTTAGGTGACTTTTTTACTTTCCTCCTATCAAAATTGAAGATCAAATCTAGATCGTGATATGAATAGTTAGGCTATCTCTCATCAGAGTATCAGTTTATGTCGACTTTCAGTATCAGTTCGTTGTTGGTGTCTCTCTTGTTTGAGGACCAACATTATAGAGTTAGCTTACTCTTATTTTCAGGAATCTACCAAGGTTCAAGTGAGGACGAATAAAATTGAAGTTATTTGGTTTTGAGGGACAACCTATATTTTTGGTTTTAGAATAAATATGTTAGCTTTTTCTTGGTTCACTTCTCTTTTTCGGGCTTTGTTTATATCCATTTGTGGATGTCTAGTTTTTGGAGATTTCAATGTTTCCCTTCAGCTATAGCTTCATCCCGATCTAGTTTGGGTTGTTAGTATGTAATCTTCTCTATTTACTTAACTAGGTGAGTGCCCGCGCTACGCGACGAGATCATTTTTTAAGTTATGTCATTTTGTTGCAATTTTTTTAAATTTTGGGAGAACTATGAGAGTTTTATTAAGGAAAGAGAAACAAATGTTTTAAATATTGATAAACAATATTTCGGCTGAATATTTTGTCAATAGTCGAGACTACTTTAATGAATATTGGCCATGTTCAAGTGGTTGAACTTGTTTTTCTCGGTTCCTTTATGTAGAATATAGAAGCACTAAAATTACAACATTGAAGTCTTCCATACATTAATATGGGTATTTATTGTATAAGAAATTACATGTGGCATGATAGTGAAGATTGTTGAAAATCTCTTTGTATACAACATTTTTAATGGCTGATATGTTTTCTTTTTGTTTGGTGGCACTCCAAATTTGTAGTCCTTCTTTTGATGTGACGCGAGATAAAGCAACATAGAGTTGGCCATGACTAAATACAGGCTTGGGTAGATAGATACCCATATTTTGTAAAATTTGACCTTGACTTTTGTTTATTGTCATTGCATAACAAACTCTAACAGGGAACTGTCATCTTCACATTTTATATGGACAATTTTTATTTGTCGTTGTCATGATGATCCTTGGTATAATCATTTTTTTCTTGACACTGGTGCCGATTAGTACCTCTTCTTCAAGTACCTTTTCACCTAAATGAGTAACAAGCAGTCTAGTCCCGTTGCATAAACCTTGCTTTTGATTTATGTTTCTTAACAATATGATTGTGGCATACTGCTTTAAAGGTAGGTGATGATTTGGTAATCCCGAACACTTGAGTGCATTTAGGTATTATGTAGTGTATACAAGATTAAATCCATCAAGGTCATCATCATCGGCAGTACTGTCAGCACTAAGATACTTTTTCATGTCACCTCTAATTTTTTCTAAGAAGAAATCATTTAACTTATCAACAATTTCATTCCTTGGTGTAAGGATGGCATGAACTCGAAGATATGCACGGTTTTGGAAAGAGTTTTCGAGATTTGTGAATGTTGCTTCCTGGATTTCTCTCATTGAGTTTTCTCCTTTTTCAAAGACTAATGTGTCTTCGATCTCTATGTAGTAATTTTCTAGAGACGTTTCGTTCAGAATATTGAAAATTTTAGCCTTGCCATTCCCGACTTGTAAAATACATGCAACAAAGTTTTTTTCGTCTTGCTTTACTCTCATGTTTTGGTAAGGGTGGCAACGTAACAACTTTACCAAATGTAAGATCTATTAAGTGTTGTGAGAATTGTATCTTGTTTGCTTCCTTGTGAGATGACTGTTAATATTTGCCTGAAATCTCCACCTAACAAAATTGTCTTTCCCCAAATAGTTTTGCTTCTGCATCTGGGTCGGTAAAACTCATGATATCTCTTAATGTGCGATCCAATGCTTCAAAAGTGTGATGATGTGTCATTGGTGCTTCATCCCATATGATTAGATCTGCTGTCTCAACCAATTTTGCGAGCATTGTTCTTGGTTTGATATCACACATCGAGTCTTCATGGAGAAATGATGGTTACTTGAAGGACTGCATGAACTAATGAACTTATTGATATCTTAGTTATCAATTTGATATATTGATATTTTTGAAAACCCCATTTCAAGGGAAAATTTCCAGAGAGAATGATGAAGCAGGTGCAGTTTCTTAAAGTTTGGAAACAAGACAAAATTATTGACCTCTTGTTTAGCATGTATTTTGGCTTCATGGACCAACGATTAGGCGGAAACAAAATTGTACATTAGGTGAAAATCATTTATTTGTTAAGTATATTGATCGAAAAAGTAGTGGAGGGGAGGTTAATTTTTATTTCACAGAATCGTATGGATTTAAGTAGGTTAATTTTTTATGATGATGTTGTTTTAACTTATATGATGTGTGTTTAATGTGATAATGTTATTGGTTGATTAATGAAATTAAATTGCTGATGTGTCATCACCAGAAGAGACAACCTCGCTTTTATATATATAATTAGACAGACCTAAATTGTTAATGGACCTTTCTTTTTTCAGGCCCATCACCAACAATATGTTCTATTTCCATTATGATTCAAAATCACCACACCGAAGTTAACATCCATAGTTTTTAGCAATGGTTGACGTAATCACATAGTTAGTTTCAAACAAAATCGTAGATTTTACAGGTTTGCTGATTGTTGTTGAAACCAACAATTCATGGCTTTCCACACATGACCATTCTCACTTGCAATATTTGAACATTCTATGTACATTATTACAAATTATTCAATCGATAACTCTCATCTTAAGAACAAGAAGTGAGATTAGAACCCTGGATTTAGTGAACAAATCCCACATAGTGTGACCACTACACTTAACTTTCCCCGTTTTCTCATCTGCGTTATGTCCTTTTTGGTCAACCTTTTGGGTATGTATACATACAAATGTCGGGCACGAATTACGGATTTTAATAAAATAAGTATTAGGAGAGAGATGCAATATTACAACGCCTTTTGAGCTGTCCTCATTGAAACCTTAATAAAGAGAAACCCTCTCTCAACATTTACTACACAAATTATAAAACCTATCTCTCTCTCTTTGCACATTGTCGTTATGGTCGCGCCGCTTGTTCCCGCCGCGTCCTCTGTGCTCTCTGCTCCGTGTCCCACCGACGTCAAACAACCAATGGAGAAACTCTTATCAAGTACGAGTCTACTCAGTTTCCCCAACGAGTTCCCTTACGAGTTCGACCCCTCGACTTTTTCCTCTCCTCCAGGGGACTTAACGGAGACTGAAGATGAAACAACCGACGACGAAGATGACTTCTTAGCCGGATTGACTCGTAGACTCGCTCTCTCGGCTCAGCGACTCTCTTCTCATTCCTTCGTCACCGGCAAGGCTAAGGTTTGTTAAAGTTTCAATCTTTCTCAAATGTTATCTTCCCTAAATGAAACTAAGCGGCTACTGTGTTGCTCTCTGTATCAATCTTTATTCAGTTGAAGCCTCAAGTCAGTAAAACTGAGAGTGGACTCGGAAGCCCCAATGGTCCGTTTTCGCAAGCCCCTTCACCACCGACATCTCCGTTTCCTGAAGAAGACTCATTGAAAGTGATTTCTGCTGCAGCTAAAGAAGTCGCCAAAATCAAAATGGCAAATTTTGATCCGAAACCCACTAGCCGCCCAAACCCCAACCTAAACCCTAATTCCGTTGTCCCCTTTCCTCAAAACGCTGCGTTTTGTGACCATTACTACTGGCTATATCAGCCTCAGATAAGATTCCAATCAACATTGCAACAATCTCCTAGAAGAGTCCCATTTGCTTGGCTTTCGTCTCATTCTCCCGTTAGAGGCGTTTACCGTGCTCCAACCGCCGTTAAAACACCGTCTGCGGGTACCGGCGTTTTCCTTCCTCGCAAATACTCAAATCCATCTGATTCCGAGAAGAAGTCAGGTACTTTTACTTAATTTTCCATTGATTTACAAATTGGGTTTCTAAAAGTTGTGAACTTTCGCTGAATTTTGCTACTCTAGAAGCAAATTAGATTTAAAAATCTGGACTTTCAGGAAGTGGATGTGTTAGGTTTCCGAAAAAGCTTGTTCACCAACAAAATCCTAAAAATGGTGAATTATCGAGTCGGTGTCAACCAAAATCACAAGCTTGTCTGTCTAAAGGACACAACAAAAACGATTCCGGTATTATAATTCAAACATCCCCAATCTTTTTAAAAATTATATATATATATATATATATATAATAAAAGACATTTGATTGAATCTTATTTTGTTTGTTTGCAGTAGTTGGTGGCTCTCTGAAGCAAGAAAGACCACTTCCAAAAGAATGGATTTACTGAATTTTTGATAAGTTCTGTAGAATTCAGGACTTGGAAAAAGCAAAAAAAAAAAAAAACAATACAGAAATGATGGTAATTAGTGGGTCAAGTGATATGGTTACTAGTTATAGTAAAGAATAATTATGTGGGGTGAGATAATAGTTGGGATGGGATTCATTAGTTATTGCTTAAGTTAATATCTTATAATTAGGAGAATAACAAAAGCACTATTTTTTTGACCTTTGGGAGGGATTTTCATTTATTCTTCTTTGGATTAAGGTTAGTGCTACTGCATCCAGCATGTGTTGAGAGTACTTTAGGGTGTTCTCTGCTTTTTTGGAATCTATGGGGTTGCATTATAATTTTATCTGTAATTTTCGTTTTAGTTTGTTGGAGTGATAGAAACAAAGTTGTAGTGAATCATAGTGGTAATAGAAAAGATTTTATTTTGAGTAATTTCTTATGTCTTCAACAATATTGAATGTTCGTGTGTTTGAAGAATGTTGAAGTGGCAAAAAAGAAATTTTTTAATGTGATTCGGTAAGTTATTTTTAATGTGATTCGGTAAGTCATTCTTAATGTGATTCGAAGTTATTTATCTAAAAAGTTACAAAAAGAAATTCATTAGACAAATAATCATATTATTGTTGTTTATTTGCTTAAACAATAAAAAAAAACAAAATAAAATAGTATTTGTGTATTTTAAACTGTTCAATGATTTTTTTTAATAAATAATCTACGTTTATAACTATAGATAATTGCACATGTAATTAAATATTTAACATATGACTAATATATATATTCAATTGATAGTGAATTTAACTATTTGTATAATATAATATTAAAATATAAGAATATTTTTTAATATAATATATATATATATATATATATTTTAATAAATTAATAGTTGTATATTAATAATATTATATTACGTTATGTTATTTAACAAAATTTTGCCAATCATCTCGTTTTGCAAATTTTAACATCTCGTCTCGTCCTCCAAATTTTATTATCTCGTCTCGTCTCATCTCGTTCTGCAAAAGCCAATAAAGATTTTATTACCAATAAAGATTTTAAGCTGTCTTATCTATTATATAAATTTACCAATAAAAGCCAATATATGTATACTTTGAAGTTAAGATCTTTCTGTCTTGTCAAAAAAGAATTATCTTTGTCTTTTGCACACTAAAAAAAAATCTTTAGTGGAGAAGCAAAGACATATAACCTATTAAGCTTCTTCGATGTTTTGAAATGATTAGGATCGTTATGTAAGTGTGTAGGTCCCCAATTTGGTGAGTAAACTTTGGTTTCAAGTTTGCTTTTCTCCTTTTCTCGATTGTCCCGTGGAAAATGAGTCTAATAAAATTATAAAACAGAGAAAAACACAAAGGGAAAGAAAGTGACAAAGGTAAGCCACAAATATGAGAGACAAAAGAGCAACATGTTTAGGTTGGGAGATGTAAATTCACACAGTTTTTTCGAGTTTGACTGAGTCAAACTTTATTTTCATATAGTATTAATGTATTAGTATATAGTACCATATTTGTTGCTTGTTGGTGATGGACTTACGAACGAAAATGTTTAATAACATTCAAGATCGCAGTGAAGAAACGTAATTGGTCAAATGAAAATTGATTTTTATTTAGAAAAATTCCAAGTAGATAAGACAGCTTAAAATCTACCCTCCAAAATTCATTTTTAATTTCTCTCTCTCTCTCACTTGGTTTAAAGTCTACTCTTTGATATTAAATTATTTACTTTATCCAGAAAAAAAAATTTAAATAGATTATAGGGTAAAAAATGGAAAGACAAACAAAAAGTAGGAGAGACGAACATAAAGAATTCTTCTGAAAATCTCTATACACATTTTCGCTAAACAAAATATTATGAAATCTTTGTGTCAAGACTAAGATAAATTAAATTTAGGTTCTCAGTCAGTTAATTATATTTAAAGAGCACCTAGCCTTTTGTTTAACTCAATTTTCTATCAACACTAAGATATACACCATTATCAGCTAGACTTTCATTCATATTTTGCATCAATTTTACCATTTAGGAGTTATACATTCTCATTTATGCATATAATTTTGTATATTTCACATTCTAGAATCTTAGAGTCACAAATTTTTTACTTCTGTGTCATTTTAGGTGAATTTGAGCTAACTTTTGGAGATTGGAGAATTGGGAATCATATTTTTAGAGTGAGGATGGACCAAAATGCGAAGAAGCTTCAGCACCAAAATCTCGACTTCTTGGCCAAAATTATGGTCGAGAAAATCAAACCGAGAAAAAACCAAGCTTCATCACCAAAACCTCGACGTCCTGGTCGAGAAAATCTAACAGAGAGAAAATGAAGACTAAGGTCCTAAATGTTGAGATTTTTGACTGACAATTATTTTTTATTTTGTCTCACCTAGTTTGTTCAGGGTTAAACCTGCTTCATTTTAAAACATTTGAAATCTTAAAGTTTAGGTGTTAAAACATCTAGCTTTTAATTTCCAACCACTTAAGAACATTCTGAGAGAAAATACTTACGATTCGTTTGCGTAATTCATTTTTATCATTCTTTTGATTTTATTGAAGAATCTTTTTATATAATCTCTTTTCCATTTCATTATGTTTATCATTGTTTGTTTATCTTTGAGTTTTGAGTTTGTTTTGGATATGAGTGAGTAGTCGGACTGAAGGTTTGGTAGATCCTATGGTAGATGATTGGCTAATGATGTTTAGGTTGTTAGATTTCTTCATTGAAAATGTTCTTAAAACTAAATTTAACTTGATCACTGGAATCTAAATGTTAAGAGTATTATGGTTGGAATGTGTTTGAAAATTCCTCAATAACCTTTTAATGAGATTTGTTTAGCTTTCTTGTTTTTTTTTTTGTTTTTTTTTTTATCTTTGTTTGATTTTAGTTTAGTTCTTGTTTATGTTTGAGTAAATAGTAATTTGAATATCCAAATTTGGCTTGTTTTAGTTTAAGTTTGAGTCTTGGAGTTCTATTGTGTTAGTTCTAGGTTCCGTGTGAGAACATCAAATATAAATTCAACAACAATTATTTTCATATGTTGATTTAATTGAGTATTAAAAACAAACATCAAAATATTACAAAATATTTCAATTTATCAAAATGTCGACATCTTACTAGGAAACTTTATGCCATTTTCTATTGGAATAAAATGCTAATTATGGTTCAAATGATTCATGAGTAGAAGAGACTTATATAATTGAGAATATAATATAGATGGGGCTTCTTTTACTTAAGGTTGTAATTGCAATTAAGGTTTTCCTTACCCACAACTCCTTCTTAACCACAACGTGTCTTAAAACATCACGGTGTGCGTAAAGCAAAAGCCACAATCAATCTTGCTACTCCCTCTGTTTTTTTAATATTTGATGTTTTAGGTATTTCACACATATTAAAAAATAATTAATTATTTTTTTTTTTTAAATATAGTTTATCACAAATTACAAAATATTTTAACCAATTAGAAATCAATCTGCAGAATTTAAAAAGTCAAAAATACCAAAAGTGCAATAAATTTTGCATATAAATCCTAAAACATCAACTAAAAATAAACAAATTTTATTTATAAAACATCAACTAATAAAGAACAGAGTTAGTTAACTGATCTTCGTATCCCTATTCACGAGTACTCACATGATCTTTATTGGGGACAGAGTTAGTTAAGATTAGATATTACTAGAGTTTGTTAGGATATATTCCAAAGATTTGTTCTTACCGTTAAACAACAATGTTGTATTTATACTCGGTTGAGTTAACAATGAAAACAAAGAATATTTAGTACCAAATTCCACATGGTATTAGTGTGATTCTGAGATTTAAGCCACATGGTTAGTTCGGATAATCCAAGAAAAGCCTTTAATGAATAGTCAATTGAGATGATGAATGCGTTACAAGCAAAAAGAAAATTGGGTTTCACAAACAGTGTATTGAAAAAGACAGAGATGGATTATACGGACTTCGAGAATTGGCTTGGATTCCTGCTGCTATAGAGCCGAAGGTGAAGTCAATGGCTACATTCATCTTCGAGGCGTAGCAACTCCGAAACAAGTTGAAATAACGCTTCCTGATAAGCAAACCGGTGTGTGTGCATCAGCTAAAATTGTTGTTGGCCGCGTGTCAACAGAATGGTTCACCCGTACTTGAATACTACAGGAAGCTATGTTCCTTGTGGGAGGAGCTGCAGACATATCGACATCTTCCATCTTGTACCTGCGGGGCATCAAAACAAATTTCTAAGGAAAGAGAAACAAAAAAGGGTGATTTACTCAAATACTCTAGAATTATAAGATAATGACTTAAATGCTCTAGAGTTATCCATAGTTACTCAGATACTCTTACTTATTTTTAAATTGCCATTATACCCTTTTCTGATGTACAAACAAAAACATAATAACAAAAATGCCATTAATGAATTCTGCCACATAAGCGCTTGTCAATCGCGCCACGTAAGCGTGCACGCCATAGAAGCACAACCAAAGATAACCAATCTCCACCCACAGTGTGGCAAACTTTGGCGGATCTTTCTTGTCTTACGAAGCTCATCCAAGATCCGCCATAGTGTGGCAGAGTTTGGTGGAACCTTTCTTCTCTTACGAAGCTCAGCCAATATGCTAAACTTTTGGGCTTATTTTCCTGATTTTGAGCTTATGGATCAAATTCTTTTAGTTTGTGGGAGTTAAAAATTTGACCAAAATCAATGGTTATTTGTAGTAGATACTTCTCATGATTGTAAAATCATTGAATTGAGTGAAGATATGCGTTATGATGAGTTTGTAAGGATGGTTCATGAAGATTTCTATCTAAATCAACATATATTCAAGGTAAAATTGAGTTACATATCAAAAGAACTCATGCACTCACTACCACAAGATACTTCTCCTATCTTTGTGACATACGAGAGGCAATTGCGTGGGTATGTGCAACAATTTTGGAAAAAGTCAAATCGTCTTTGTGTGGAGATTTCAAGGAGATCTCATGTTCGGTGGAAGAAAGTGAACGATTAGATTCATCGTGTGGTAGAGCTAGGCAAACTCTCAAACAAGAAAAGAAAAAACACGTTGACTACGATGAAGAAGCAGAAACGAGATTCGACTACTACGACGGTGTAGATGGTGCAAGCTCCGGTGATGAAGATTTCATAAGTGTTCAGAGGAAAGAAAACGGTAGAAAGACTTTTCCTCACAAGAAAAGAAAAAACTCAGCATTTAATGATGAGTACTTAGACAAATGAGGTCACATCAATTAGGTGTTGGACAAATATATGCCACAAAAGAGGATCTTGAGTCAAGGTTGAAAACATTTTCTTTTTTACATAGGTTTGAATTCGATGTCGTATCATTGACGAGAATGTTACTGGTTGTTAGATGTTGGGTACCAAACTGCACATGGAGAGTTCGGGCTTCATGCTACGATACTGAAAGTCCTTCTTTCTATATCCGAGTATATTGTAGAGAGCACAATTGCTCAGTTACGGAGAGGTAATCTCAGGCACGTCAAGCAATGCCTGATATTCTTGGTCGTTTATACTTGGATTTTGTTGGTGGTGTTGGGTCTTCTGTTCTTTCCGCTCTTGTTGCTCAATCACTGGACAAAAGTTTTAGTTTGAAGGTACATATATGTGGCTGATAAAGGCTAAAAAACTTTGTTAAATCTTGTAGATTTAAGCTCAACCAAAGACATCCAAGGTCCACCAGAGTGTGGCTGACTTTGGCTAACCTCAGCCACACCCTGGCGAGACTTGGCTGAGTATCGTAAAAGATGTGGCTGAGTTTGGCGGATCGTGGCTTTCTTCTTATGAACCTTACGAAGATCAGCGTAGTTCTGCCATAGTGTGGCTGGTGTTGGTGAACGTTTACCACACCTTGGCTGAGCTTCGTAAGAAGAAAGCTCAACCAAGATCTGCCAAAGTGTGGCTAAGTTTGGCGGATCTTGGTTGAGCTTTCTTCTTACATACATAAGTTGAGTTTAAACTTAACCTTTATTTGTTACCATTGTCAAAATCATATACTGGAAGGCGTATCATACTTTAATCTCTCTCCGAGCTTTAGTTACATAATGTACTTTAAAGAATAGTTTTGAAGAACTTCCTTCATATTTATATAGGATCAGACGAGCAAATCCGGAAACACTTATCAAGATGGAAGTAGATTGAATATGATAGGTTCAAGATTCTATTCATTGCATTGATGCACACATCAAAGGATTTGTGTACATGAGGAAGGTTGTGGTTGTGGATGGAACATTTTTATAAGGAAAATATAAAGGGACTCTACTCACGGCATTAATGTTTTTATTATTTTGGCATTAATGTTTTTATTATTTGGCCATGGAGAATATACTCCTAGAAGCCACACAATACAATGTGCAAAACATTGACGAGAATCAAGCTGCTGTCACATGTTCAGCCTTATCACTTGTGGTTAATTTGATGGAGAAAACATGCTCTTGCAAAAGAATTGACGTGGATATATATCTTGTGTACATGCCTTAGACGTAGTAAAAGCATGGAATTGTTCGAATATCGACCTCACAGATCCTTACTATTATACGAGTTACTTGTACCATGCATATGCTAATTGTGTGATGCCAAGAGATGCAAGACTTCCAATACCTGAAGAGGTGTCAATTAAAGTTTGTTTACCTCCTATTGTACGTAACCAACCCGGTCGGCCAAAGAACTCGCGGATGAAAGGTTAGTTTGAGTGCTTATTAGAGGCAAAACACCCAAGGAAAGTGACTACTTGTTCACGATGTAACGGTGTGGGACACAACGTTCAGACATGTAAAGCAGACGTCCAATCTTGAAAGTCTACTAACCTTCACCAAACTATATTATCGATATTACATTACAATAATATTATTCTTTCTTATATTTACATTGTAGAATTGATTGTAGAGTTATATTTGCCATGTCGAATTAAGCTAAACTAACATCAAAATTGGACGCGTGTAAGCACAACCATAGTCAACCAAACTCCACCACAGTGTAACAGAGTTTGACTGATCTTCTTATAGACCTTTCGAAGCTTAGCTAATATCCGCCACAGTGGACCAGAGTTTGGCGGATATTGGTTGAGCTTACTTTGACCAAACTGTATACAAAGTTAATGGAAGTGTTAATTGAAGCAAAATTAATACATTAGTGCAAAGTTAATTGAAGCCATTCACAAAGTTAATTAATTGTAATACAATGAAAATATTTAATTAAAGCCATATACACAGTTAATTAAATCCATTTACACAACCATATACAAAAAGTTAATTTTTAATTAAATGTACATATATATACAAAGTAATTAAATTCATATACACAGATAATTACTTGCACTACAAAAACACTCATGGTGACGCGATAATAAGTACTTGCTTATCAACATTTTCAAACCACATATAAGGATCTGTGCATGAAATCGTCTCTGGAAGTGGAAACTCTTTCCAAGGGCTAACCACTCAATAAACTTGAGGGTGTAAATCCCACAATTGCCCGATTGTTCGTTGACATGGGTTCCATTCACCCTGGTGACAATGAAAGTCCTCGCCTTGGTCTCTTTCTGTAACTCAGGAGCTAACATGGACCTCCGCAGATAGGGTATCATCGTCGAGTACGGCTTGCTTGCAAAAAAATATAAGAAAACAATATCAGCCATGATCAGCCAAGATTAGCCAAGCTCAGCCAAGCTCAGCCATGATCAGCCCCGATCAGCGAACATAAACCAGTATAAAGCATACCTCACGGAGTCCATCTGTACTTGATGCGGCTGAGGTAGACGGATCGTAGATTTTGACATTCTTTAGTACTAAATCATCTCCAAGGCTACCCAATGGATGTTGTTGATGTTATAGCATACATACAAGGTGTCCACATCTCGATATCACTGCTTGTACATAGGAAACCATACATGGGCTTTACCAGCTCACATTTCCCACATAAATTCTTTGAACATATACTTCTGCGGGTTTGTCATAAAGGACTAGTACTTCGAATAGCAGTAGACACATAATGAAGGGTCAAGGAAGGCTATTCGATCACTCATGTAGTTGGAGTCTACATATGTTTTCTATGAAATATATTCATAGCGCTACTCATATGCTACATAACAAATGTAAATTATAAGCACAACCAAATTATGTCAAAGTCAGCAAAAGTCAACCAAAGTCAGCCAAATGTAGCTAACCATCCATAGTAGTCTTGTGGCCACATACGTCTATCAACAACTCGCAATAAAACTCAGCTAAAGGAGTAAAAACAGAACGTAAAACAGAACGAAAACAGAGCAACTAAAAACAGAGCAATGACGAAAAATAGAGCATTGATGAAATATGATTTTTTCAGAAAAATAGAGTGCTAGAAAAGTTGAAAATTCAATAAAGGAAAGTGGGTTCTTGAGGTTAAGGATCAACGATCAAGGCATTCCTAGGGGTTCCAGACTTGTTTATCAACCGATTTAGATGACCTCTAGGCAAGGAATCACAACAATCGCATTCATTCTCATGCAATGGGACTTCTCTCAAATCCTAACCAGACTTGATTCTAAACAACGAGTAGAGGGCTCAAGAGGCACTAAACACAGACCTAACAGAGCCTAAAAACACCCTAGACAGTCAATCTCTTGAGGTAGGATAAGTTATCTTAACCTAAGTTCACTAAAGCATTATCACAAACACCTTTTGGGTGGGAAACAACAAACCATCCGATTTCAATTGATCAGAAAGAAATAAGCATTAAGGACACTTAGACTGAAGAGATCTAAGCCTATTCAACCCTAAACAAGTTTGGAATTCCCTAAATCTACCCTAATCTCACAATCTCCTCAAGAACCCTAATTGATTTACTCAATATTCATGATGAAGAACATAAACCCAGAATTGTGAACCATTAGCATCATCAGAAATATCAAACAGAGATGAACAACAATGATTAAAGGCATAAAATCGAATTATCAAAAGATCAACAAGGATCTAAGATTCAAAGAAAAGGAAATTACAAAGGAAAAAGGCTAAAACGTTCTAGGGTTTGCTTAATTACAAAAAAGGGGGTATTTATAGGCTTTTTTACAAAAGCCCTAAAAAAGTCAACTCTGACGAAAAAGTCAACGTTCTGGTGCGAAAAACCACTCGACCAGTGATGGTCGAGTGTCATGCTCGAGTGTCATGGAGATATGCCAAATATTCTAGATCACATCCTGAACTTCAACTTTAGGCCAATCGATTCATCCATAGGTCTTCTTGTAGTCCAAAATACTTCATAATAAGCTCCAAAAGTACCTGAAATCCGCCTTTTATGCAATGTATGAAATGCCCAATACTAGGTATGCAAATAAGCCTAAAAGGACCTGAAACAATGATAATACTGCAAGTATGAATGCAAAACATGCTAAATAATGCCTCTAAAACATGCTAAAATGCAGACACATCAACTCCCCCAAACTTAGTATTTGTTTGCCCTCAAGCAAATGCATAGAGCTAAGAAGGAAGAGAGGTTGCTGACAAATGGGAACATCTCACCTCAAACAAACAACTTATCAAGCTGAAAACCGTAATCCAAAAGTGAACCCTCATTCCATTGTAAAACCACAATCTACTTACATCAAGGCTTAGCATAATAACCGAATACTCCCTAATACTTAGCTGGACTCTAAGAAACTCAAATTTGAAACCTATTTCTATAAGTGCAGACCGCAAGAGGGGCTATCGATCAAAAACCTTGGGATTCAACTTCCTCAAATTCAGCTAGACACCATTAATTCAGCATTTCAATCACTTCTTAATTCAACTCCTACATTTGCTCAAACTCATACTTATTTGCTCCAGCCTTATCAATGAGACACGAAAAAGTACGGGTTTACGCACAGTCCCGGTTCACCTTATACATCAATGAATTAGCTTTATCCATAGAACACGAAAAAGTACGGGTTTACGCACAGTCCTGGTTCACCTTGGGCAACATCAAAATGGTTTCATCAATGAACACAAGAAGGTACGGGTTTACGCACAGTCCCCGTTCATCTTAGACCATATTATTCGAGCTGAGTTGTAAGAAGGATGATTCTATATTTTTTCTTATGCTTTTCTTTCTACTTAGCTAGCTGAACCTAAAGAAGGATCTTATGCAATGTATCTCAAGCCCCTAATTTGGCAAAAATTAAATTCGATTATGAGGCAACAAATCTGGTCCTTTTTGAGACACAACATAAGCACCGGTTTCTAAGGTCAACGATCTACCAATCAGTGTTCAAGAGAGAAGAACGCAAGTCCAATAGTTCACTATGGTTACTAGCCAATCGACCTAGCAAGACTGTCTATCATTAGCAAGATGATTCCCAAAACTCTAGACTCAATCCTATATGAATGGAATGCAGCTACATGAACACTCTGTTTTTGACTGATGCTTTTTCATGGTTTTTCAAAATTTTATGGGTTTTCTATGCCTTAAATGAAATGTACATGAACAAATATGGTAACTAAAAAAATATTTTTGGTTTTTCTATGCCTTAAATGAAATGCAGATGATGAAATGAGGAAAATTAAAACTAAGAATCACAGAAAACAAAGTCAAATATCCTTTAGATACCTCCCCCAAACTTAAATCACACAGTATCTTGTGTGTATAAAAGCCCGAAAGAGGATCCTAGACCAGCAAGTCAAGAGAAAATATGCAATGGTATATACAATGGAAGGAAGGAATTTGTACCTCTCAGAGGTTCCAGTAGTCGGCAACCTTGTCCCGCATTGCCGCCATGTAACCGTCACCATCCTGTTGACACTCGAGCTCACTGTGGTCGAGTGTCCCGGTTGATGTTCGATCTGGTGCTGCTCGAGTGTTCGACTCTGGGTCGAGTCGCCGCCTATATGAGAATGCTGCGGTGTTTGCGAAGGAGTGCCTAGCTGGTGTTGGTTGTTGCTGTCTCTCACGATCCATCGACACAGAAGCGCGCCTTGGATGAACTGTCCTTGGTGACTGCCCTCTATCTCTTTCCAAAGCAGCTACCCTTCTGCTCAGCTCCTCATTCTCATGTCTTCTAGTCTCATCACTAGCAGTCAGCTTTTTGACTTTTTTCATGAGCCATTTGTTCATCTTTTGAAGCAAGCTGATGTGCTTGTGTGCTTCTTTAGTCGGGGCTCCCTGACGTGGTGGCAGAGTGAACTCCTCGAAAAAGTATGCTTCAGGATCCACCTCATCACTGTTGGTAGGAGATGAAGGTGGTGGAGGACTGTTGGGATAGTATAAAGCCTCTAGTGGTGGGTTAAAGTCTGTGTTCCTCCCCATCCTTATCGATGTGTATTTCCTGTTTGGCAACAACAGAAAAGTGTTTGGTCTAAGGAGATGATGAAAAGAGTAGACGTGCTTACCTTGCACCTCGGCGGTGGATAGGAACTAACATCTCCGCAGATGGTCGATGTTCATGAACCGAGGATCCACCCATTCTGCTTCATTGATGGGCACTCCACACCTTTCCATAATACAAGTAAGGAGTCCTCCAATGGTCATTTTGCCATCACGTCCACCAGTTATGTTATCTCTCGCCCAATCGCAGTATGTGACAAGGTGGCTAGCGAACTGGATTGTCAGACCTGCTTTGTTTCTGTCTCCGATTATCGGGGACCATCATTCCTCGTTCCAACAATGTCTTGGAGTGCAGTCACCAGCATTTCCATCTCCCCAAGATTGATAGTAAAGCGTGAGAAGAAAGTATTTGCAAGGATCATACGAAAGTACCTCAAAGCTGGATTTCGAATCAGTGATGCTTTCGATCGAGCTGACGAAAACCTGCTCCTTGTTGAGGCTATAGAGCGCCATGGATCATTAAGTTCGGCTCTGTCAAAATCCAGGCCATAAATCTCAGACTCGAATCTTGGAAGCTGGAACAAATCTAGGAGTGCTATGAAAGTAAAACGGTAGTCCCGCCCCCTAATTGTGAAGATGAGGTATCCGCCACCTTGTCTCTCTTGAAGACGCACATTGTCTGCATCATAAAGAACAATCTGGACTGTGGCTAGGATTTGCATGGTTTCCTACTTGTATGCACGTTCCGGATGAGACACAAACGTGGACAATCCACAGTTCTGGAGCATTAGGTCCACGTCCCTAGTCAACCCCATTGCAGTCAATGCTTACTTGCATGGGTAGCGGGTACCTACGAAATCCATCCTTTACAGGTCATTGAGGGCTCTCTCTTCGTTATGCTTCTTCTTCATCTCTTTCTACCTCATTCCAGCCAGAATGATCTCCCTCGCTTCCTCAACTTCTTGATCTCCATACCCATCTTCTTGGAGTGTCTCATCCACAAGATCAGCCTCCATGTCTTCCTCTGCACCCTCTTCACGTCCCAGCTCTGGATCATCTTCATCCATGTATTCCCTATCTTCCCCCAACTCACTCTCTGATTGGATCACTAACCTTCTTCGCTCCTTTTTGTCTCGTTTGCTCCTAGAAGATTCCCCTTGCCGAAGCTGGTTTCTGGACCGAGCATTGTTCTGGGCTCTGAGTCAGTGGAGACTAGCATGGTTGGTTTTCCGTTCAGACATGGTATCGATTTGCCGGATAAAGGAAGGAAAGGTGATACTCGAGCTTGATACTTGAGCAGTAGGGATCGAGTGTCACGAATGCACTGAGGGACGAACAGTGGTTAATCGAACTGAACCCTTAAGACCTCCTACACTCGACATCACAAGAAAGCTTCTGCAAAAGAGAGGAAAGCTAAAGAGAGTTTTTAGTGAGAGAGTGGATCTTTGTGTGAATGACAATGGAGAGGGTCCTTTTCTTTATATAAAGGAGGACAAATAAGAGGGAATCTTTTTCAAATTTCAAATTTGAATGTGGATTAAATCAAATCTTTTAAATTAAATATAAAAGATAAGGCATTAAAGATAGATTTGATCTGTTTATCGCAGTGAATGTCTCCCCTTTTCCTGCTTTTGGCAGTTATAGGTGCGCAGGCCTCAAAATAGACAAGGTGGTGGGACACTCGAGTATGACACTCGAGAAAGATTGGTCGAGTGTCAGTCTGTCACATGGCAGCTGACACTAGAGTGGACCAGACGTGGTCGAGTGTTGTCCCATCATGTCGGTTCTGGCCCCACCTGTTCTATCGTGGGCCCTACTTCCCTGCAAAACGTACAAAAACCCTTCCAAGTGCATGTAAGATGAAATAAATGCAATTAAAGGAAAAAACTATAAGAATATCGAAAGAAATTAAATAGGCTGAATGTGGATGCAAAATGGAATGTATATACAGAGGATACCTTTGGGACTGCCTCCAAACTACGCTCGTTTATAGTCTCGAGCTTGACTCCCTCATATTCATTGGAGATGAGATGGCTCATCGAGGAGAACCGAAGTTCCCTCGGGAATTGTGTAGTTAGCTAAGTACGGCTTAACCCTATGACCATTCACTGTGAATTCTTCCCCTTTGTTGTTGGTCAAGGTAACTGTTCCATATGGTTGAATTTGCACCACCTTAAACGGACCAGACCACTTGGATCGGAGTTTACCCGGAAACAGCTTGAGCCTAAACTTAAAGAGAAGTACTTGATCACCAGCTGTGATCGTCTTATACTGAATCTTCTTGTCATTAGCTACTTTGGTGCGATCCTTGTATGCCTTAGGACTGTCATATGCCTCAAGTTTGATCTCCTCTAGTTCATGCAGTTCCATTTGTCTTTTCTCTTGGGCTATCTTGAAATCGAAATTCAGAAGCTTTGTTGCCCAGATTGACTTGTATTCGAGCTCTACTGGCAAATGGCACGACTTCTCATAGTGTAGTTGAAAAGGCGTTTTTGCCAATTTGTGTCTTAAAAGCAGTCCCATAAGCCTAAATAGTATCATCAAATCTGGTGGCCCAATCACGTTTTAATAGTCCGACTACTTTCATCAGAATAGACTTGATCTGCCTATTGGATACCTCAACCTGCCCACTGGTTTAAGAGCATGATTATTGGTGAGACCCAAATGGGTCTCTTAAAAAAAAAAAAAAAATTTTTTTTTTGTAAAAAACGGACCAACACGTGGCGAACCCGTCTCTTAAATAAGAGATGTAAGAGACGGGTTCGCCACGTGGCGAACCCGTATTGGTCCGTTTTTTACAAAAAAAAATTTTTTTTTTTTTTTTTTTTTAAGAGACCCACTTGGGTCTCACCAATAATCATGGTCTAAGGATGATAAGGAGTTGCCACCTTGTGTTTAACCCCATGTTTCTTGAGCAAGCTCTCGAAGACCTTGTTGACGAAATGGGATCCTCCATCGATGATCACGACTCTTGGCACTCCAAACCTGAGAAATATGATGTGTTTGAACAGCTTCAGAACTACCTTTGCATCGTTTGTTGGAGATGCATTGGCTTCCACCCATTTGGAAACATAATCTACAGCAACCAGAATGTAGCTATTTTCCAAAGATGGTGAGTTAAAAGGTCCCATGAAATCAATTTCCCAACAGTCAAACACCTCCATTTCCAAGATGGGATTCTGAGGCATCTCGTTCCTCTTACTTATACTGCCCATCCTCTGACAACAATCACATTTGGATATAAACTCTTGGCAGTCCCTGAAGATGGATGTCCACCATAACCCAGCTTGAAGAATCTTTTGTGCAGTTTTGAATGCTGCAAAGTGTCTACCGTATGCAGATCCATGGCAGTGCTCTAATATTCCCTTAACTTCTTCCTTTGCAACACACCTTCTGAATAGCTCATCAGACCCTTTCTTGTAGAGATATGGCTCATCCCAGAAGTACTGCTTCACGTCCCTAAAAAATTTCTTCCTTTGATGAGAGTTCAGAGCCTTAGGTAGTTCTCCTCCTACCAAAAAGTTCACCAGATCAGCATACCACGGCAAACTAGTTCTTGCAAGTTGCAATCCGATCCTAAAGCAACTCCTCTGACCAGAAAGTGGACAGTCAACCAAGGCTTGATCGAGTGTCATGGTCGAGTGCCTGATGGAGAAACTCAACAGATGCTCTTCTAGCATATCGTCATTCATCGGAAGGGATCCCTTCACCTACATCCTAGAGAGGTGATCCGCGGCACCGTTTTCTATTTCCATGTCGAATTCCTGCAGCAGCAAAATCCACCTAAGTAGTCTAGGCTTAGCATCCTTCTTTTTCATTAAGTACCTCAAAGCTGCATGATCTGTGTGCACAACAACCTTCGATCCAACCAAATAGGACATACACTTCTCAAAGGCAAACACCACTGCAAGTAGTTCCTTCTCTGTTATGGCGTACTTCACCTGAGCCTCATTCAGTGTTCTACTAGCATAGTAAATCATATTGAGCTTCTTATCCTTCTTTTGTCCCAGAAGTGTAATTGCTAGCATCGCACATTATCTCAAAAAGAAGAGTCTAATCTAGTCCTTGAACAATAGGTGCTGTCATTAAGGCCTCTTTGACTTCAAGAAAAGCGTTGAGACACTCTTCATCAAAGACGAACTCTGTTTCCTTACAGAGGAGACGAGTCAGAGGTCTAGCAGTCTTAGAAAAATCCTTAATGAAACGCCTATAAAACCCTGCATGACCCAAGAAACTCCTAATGTCCTTCACTGTTTTGGGAGGCTATAGCTGAACCATCACTTCTATCTTGGCTTTGTCAACCTCAATCCCCTTCTTTGATATCTTATGACCCAGAACGATGCCTTATCTAACCATGAAGTGGCACTTTTCCCAATTGAGCAAAAGGTCTGTTTCAACGCACCTAGATAGAACCCTGCGAAAAATTCGACAAACAAGAGCCATAGACAGAGAAATCGTCCATAAACACCTTAGCCCTCTTCTCAATCAGATCTGAAAATATCGAAGTCATGCAACGTTGAAAAGTAGCAGATGCATTACAGAGACCAAATGACATTCTTCTATATGCAAATGTGCCATAAGTGCAGGTAAAGGTTGTCTTTTCCTGATCATTTGGATGTATAGGGATCTGGAAAAATCCACTATATCCATCAAGGAAAAAGTAATATGAATGATTAGCCAACCTCTCTAGCATTTGATCAATGAAGGGTAAGGGGTAATGATCTTTCCTAGATGCAGAACTCAATTTCCTAAAATCGATGCACATCCTATGCCCTGTAACAGTCCTAGTGGGAATCAAATCATCATTATCATTCCTAATGACAGTTATTCCCCCCTTTTTGGGCACACAATGCGCATAAGATACCCATTTGCTATCCGAAATAGGGTAAATAATGTCAACATCTAGCAATTTTAAAATTTCCTTTTTAACAACCTCTTTCAGATTTGGATTTAATCTCCTTTGAGGCTCCTTGCTAGAGTAGGATTCATTTAATGGTGAATTCTATGAGTGCACAAGTCAGGAGAAATTCCTCTAATATCAGACAATGAGTATCCTAGAGCTTTCCTAAACCGTTTCAACTCAGCAAGCAACATATCTAACTCATCCTTAGTTAATGCATCATTCACAATCACATGATATGTTGAGTTGGTTCCAAGAAACGCGTAGCTGAGCCCTGAGGGGAGTGGTTTGAGATCCACTTTTGGCGATTTAAGCTTCGACCAATCGTCTGTATCTGCTGAAGGATGAAAGGTCGAGTGTGTTAGTCGAGTGTAAGCAATCCTGGGCTGATCGTGACACTCGACCTGATGGTGGTTGAGTGTACAGTCTCGAACCGATTTTCTTCTTTTAGAGGCTTGTAAGAATCTAACAGCTTCTCGTAAACCTCTGTTTCCCTATGCATGTACCCATCATAACCATCTTTTGTCAGAGTAGTACCAAGGTGATCTTCTTCCACGAATTCCTCAAATAGATCCTCTGAAAGACCATCTATCTCCTGGGGATAAAAGGTTTGGATGGAGGCTGGTTGTGCTGTTTTGGAGGATACACCTGATCTTGGGGGTTAGCCACATTGGTGTTCCTGTAGGAGAGGTTTGGGTTAGGTTTGTAACTGTTGTAGGGGCGATAACTATTTCCCTGATTCTGCATAAAACTAACCTCCTCTACCTGATCTTCATCCTTTTCAACCTCTTCTGCCTCACTCACATGATGCACCTGTTTCTGCTGCGTGGAGAGCAACCTATCCAGCTTGTCTTGTATGGCTTTGAGCTCCTTCCTACTGACCATGTCCGGATCTGCTGTACCTCGGGGAATCCGATCATAGTCTTCGCTGTACTGCCCATCTGCTTGGGATAAGTTCTCAACTAGTTCCCACCCATCATCGACATCCTTGTTCAGAAAGTTCCCATTGCTGGCTGTGTCCAACATCATTCGAATCTTGGGAAGGACGCCTCTGTAGAGAGTACTTAGGAGAGATTCGGCATTAAATCCATGATGAGGGCATTGAGATTGCTACATCTTGTATCGTTCCAATGCCTCAGAAAATGTCTCAGAATGGTTTTGCTTGAAACCAGAGATCGAGTTGCGAAGCTTCGCTGTTCTGGAATTGGAGAAGAATTTTCCAAGAAAGGCTTGCTTATAGGCATCCCAAGATGTAATAGACCCTTGAGGCAAGCGTTTTTCCCACAGATGAGCTTTGTCTCCAAGAGAAAATGGAAACAGCCTCAGTTTCAGAGCATCCTCACTGACCCGTTAATCTTGGTCAAACTGGTTATTCTCTCAAACTCATCAAGGTGACCCAGCGGATCCTCATATGGCAAACCATGAAAATTACTGTTATGCACCATGGAGATCATACCACTCTTAATCTCAAAGTTGTTGTTGGCATTGGCAGGTGGAATGATTCCATGGCGTGTTATGTGGATGTTGGGAGCATCAACTGCGTCAATGTGTCTTGTTCGCCTAGGACGATGTCCTGGCTCAGTAGCGTGTGACTGTTCTTCCATCCCAACCTGATCCTGAAGCTTTCCGTTCAAACTGTTCTGCTGAGTCCGCAACTGTTCATGAGGGAATCTGTCTATGTTGTCCGAATAGGGGATGAGATGTTCACTACCCTTTGATCTAGTATGCGTGCATGTGGATTTTGGCACAGAAAATGGACACTCGAACAAGGGTTAATCGAGTGTTGAAGTCGAGTGTTCTGGGAATTAACAAATCTTGACACTCGAGCTGTGTAGGTCGAGTGTCTTGATCGAGTGTTCCTGCAAAACAGACAAAACCTAGAAGCAAGCTATAAGGAGCAGAAAAAAAAGGAAACACACGTAGAACTTAGTCTCAGGAAAGTGATAATCCTAATTGTAGCTAACTAGAACCCATTTGGCAACGTCGCCAATTTGATAACATGATTTTTACGGTATCAAATACCCTACTGTTATGTAATCAATCTCAGTACAGTAAGGTGTCAATCAAACTGGGCTAGCAACTATTCAATTTGGATGCAATCTACTCAACCTAATCTAAGCGAGAATGATTACGGTGAATGATATTATGCTAATCAAGCTTAATGAAAACAGAACGCAAAAAAGAATAAAACAGAACGTAAAAACAGAACAAAAACAGAGCAACTAAAAACAGAGCAATGACGAAAAACAGAGCATTAATGAAACAGGATTTTCGCAGAAAAACAGACTGCTAGAAAAGTCGAAAATTCAATAAAGGAAAGTGGGTTCTTGAGGTTAAGGATCAACGATCAAAGCATTCCTAGGGGTTCTAGACTTGTTTATCAACCTATTTAGATGACCTCTAGGAAAGGAATCACAACAATCACATTCATTCTCATGCAATGGTCAAACTTGTGAAAGAATACTTGCTGCGCACCTACTGAAAGGAAGTCAAACGGAGATTACCGGTTCCGGAGGGACCAACCATTGTACTTATAGGGTCAGGCTCTTCAAGACCTCTTTTACCGCAGCAGCAAGGGATCCCGGGCCCCGCCCCATGCATGAACAGGGGTTCCTACACTGGGACCTCTCTCAAACCCTAACCAGCCTTGATTCTAACCAACGATTAGAGGGCTCAAGAGGCACTAAACACAGACCTAACAGAGCCTAACAACACCCTAGACAGTCAATCTCTTGAGGTAGGATAAGTTATCTCAACCTAAGTTCATTCAAGCATTATCACAAACACCTTTTGGGTGGGAAACACCAAACCATCAGATTTCAATTGATGAGAAAGAAATAAGCATTAAGGACGCTTAGACTGAAGAGATCTAAGCCTATTCAACCCTAAACAAGTTTGGAATTCCCTAAATCTACCTTAATCTCACCATCTCCTCAAGAACCCTAATTGATCTACTCAATATTCATGATGAAGAACATAAACCCAGAATTGTGAACCATTAACATCATTAAAAAGATCAAACAGAGATGAACAACAATGATTAAAGGCATAAAATCGAATTCTCAAAAGATCAACAAGGATCTAAGATTCAAAGCAAAGGAAATTACAAAGGAAAAAGGCTAAAACGTTCTAGGGTTTGCTTAATTACATAAAGGGGGTATTTATAGGCCTTTTTACAAAAAGCCCTAAAAAGTCAACTTTGACGAAAATGTCAACGTTCTGGTACGAAAAACCACTCGACCAGTGATGGTCGAGGTGTCATGCTCGAGTGTCATGGAGATATGCCAAATATTCTAGATCACATCTGACTAGATAACACAGCCGCTTAAATTTGGACTTATCTACTGGTCCAAATGGATCGTATGAGGTAGGTGATATTATCGTCCATGAGGCGCCTAACTACATAGCTACCTTCGAATGGTGATTTCTGAATTGAACACAAAACCAAAGTTAAATATCAAATACTTGCCTTGAGCAATTACTTTGTTCAGAATTTGACATTCGTCTTCACCTTTTGTTGTCTTCTCTTGTGTTGTCCCCAATCCAAAGTAGGACTTTGCGAAGCTTGAAATTGACTACTAACCTCAGGGTTTCTTACAATTTTCAACGCTGGGGACAAAGGGTTAGACGTTTCCTGCTCTTCAAATATCCATTCCTTCTACAAACAAAATGGAAAAAATGTAAGGAAAACACAATTCACCAAAGTACTACCAACAATTTAAGAACAATAAAACAACTTTTTGATTGTGAGGAAGTCGTAAGGCTGGGGAAAGAGTGTCTGAGGATTTCTTCTCCTCGGAATTTTGTTCCTTCTACAAAATAGAAGATGTAACTACACGTTAAAAAATATTAGCCAAAGTCAGCCAAAGTCAGCCAACCTAAACTACTAGTTATAAAACATTAGCCAATGTCAGCCAACGTCAGCCAAAGTCAACCTAGCTAATAAACATACGCCAAATTCATCCAACGTCAGCCAAGCTTAAACCACACGTTGTAAAACATTAGCCAAAGTCAGCCAAACTAAACCACACATAAGTAAATCAAATTAATAGTGATATCTCACGTACATGTACATTGTCAGATGCTGGAGAAGGTTGTGAGGTTTGCTGCTCCATAGATATCCTTTCCTTCTAGAAAGAAAACATGATAGATTTAGTTTAACTCGATTAGCTTATACATAGTTACATTGTTAATTACGTTATTAATTTCAGCCAAGTTCAGGATAGCTAATAAAACATTAGCCAAAGTCATCAAAGCTAAACCACACATTATAAAATATTAGCCAAAGTCAGCAAAGCTAAACCACACGTTTGTAAATCAAATTAATAGTCATATCTCATGTACCTGTACATTGTCAGATGTTGGGGAACGTTGTGAGGGTTGCTGCTCCTTACATATCCTTTCTTTCTGAAGAAAAAATGTGATAGAGTTAGTACAATTCTATTAACTCACACATAGTTACATTAGTAATGTCTTTTAGCGCCCATATACATAGTAAAAACATGGTGTGGTTCTTGATTATTGTGTATAGTATACATCAACAAAGTCAACAAAACTCTACCACAAAGTTTACAAAGAACATGGTTTGGTTCTTGATTATTGCGTATAGTACACATACATAATTGAGTCCTCGAAACTTAGTCCCTCTCACAATCAAGTATACTTTTACGTACCATTTTTTGAGAACCTGAGGCTTCACTTTCAGGAGTCTGACTTTCATTCACATGAGACTTCTGAGGCTCTTCCAATGTCATCACCACCTCTACTGGTCTTGAGTCTATCAGCTTAACAAGACATTCATTGATCAAGTTATGTTGTGACATGGCTTCCTCAAGCCTGCAAAGTCGCTCATCCGTCACCGCTTGGACAAATCTTTGCGCATCCAGCCTTGCAAGCCGTTCTGACGTGTTAACTTGATCAAATCTCATTACGTCAAAAACCTGCTTCATGGACTGAAGGATGTCTAGTATAATCTTCTTCAATTCCCTTTCTTATTTGGCCTTGAATTCCTTCTTATATTTCCTCTCCAATCTTTCCCTTTCATTTTCTTTGGCCACCTTCTAAAATTCTTCCAAAGTCATATCGGAATCCTTTACCCTTAGCTTATCCTTTGCCTTTGGACTATCATGAGACTTCTTTTTTTTTCCTTTGGGGTATCCTTTGACAAATCAGAATCGTGAGCCTTCTTTTGACTAGTAGATTCCTTCTTCTCAGCCACCTTCTTAACACTCTTAGCCTTCTTAGCACTTCTGAGTTCACTTTGTAACTCATCGACCTTCCTTTTTCCAGAGGCCAGGATAGCCCAAAACGTCTCATCTAATACCCCATCTAGAATGTCTATGATCATTTTGTCAACTTTAGGATCCCAATATTTAGTAGGCCACTCAGGGTATATGTCATCTTAAGGCTTTTGAATAAGGTGCACCACATTCACCTACAAAATTAGCCAGCCAAAGTCAGCCAATCTCAAATTCATGTTACAAATCACTAGCCAAAATACATCTACAAAGTCAGCCAAACTAAAACAAACGTTAAATCAAATCCAGTCAATGAATTAAGCCTACCTTGTCGTTGTCGGGTGTCATCTTATCAGAGTCGACGAAATCCTCAATATCTATACGATGGCAACTACGTGTAGTCCATCGAAAAAGTGGAATCGGGCCAGCTACTTTACATCGGCACATTAAACCTAGATGTGTGATAAACTCGTACACCCATATAAGCAATACATGCACAAAGCCATGCACACTCAACCTCGTCGTTGCCGTTGAGGCACTAGTGATCAACTTCAAGAGGGACTGAAATGCTACTCTCCCTCAAGGAGCCTCTCATATCTATCCGGATCCATCACCAATTCAACATAGAAAGCTGGGATCCTACTATTTATGTGCTGAACAAATATTACACAATATCACCCCACCATATTGGCAAAAGACTAATCCTTACATCCTTTTAATGCCCTTTCAAGCTCTGCCACATTGGACCATCACCGTGGGTCTAAACCCATGTCAGCCCATAACCCTCCTGAACCTAAGTTTGCATCATTAGCGTCATGCAACACAAAGTTCATCTGAGTGATGTGGTAAAACTCATGCAGAGAAAATCTCACTGGCCGACCATCAGCCAACACCCACACCTCATTCACATCAGGTGTGTGAAGCATATTACCAAACATGTATTCAACATGTTT
>JAKUCM010002216.1:0-21262 GCA_023374145.1 Lepidium sativum | reverse complement strand
AAGTTCAAGAATGAATCCGAGAGACAACTAAATGTAAAACTGAAAAGGCTAAGAACAGATAGGGGTGGTGAATACATGTCAAGGAAATTCAGCGAGTTCTGCTCAACCGAAGGGATCATTCATGAAACAACAGCTCCATACTCTCCACAACAAAACGGAATTGCAGAACGAAAGAATAGAACACTCAAAAATATGATGAATGCAATGCTTATAAGTTCTGGGATGAGTGATGAATTGTGGGGGGAAGCAGGTTCTGTGCGCAAACCATATACTCAACCGAGTACCTCACAAGAAAGCACTAGACACTCCATACAAACTATGGAAAGGATACCCACCAAATTTGAGATATCTGAGAACTTGGGGATGTCTGGCAAATATAGGAATCCCAGACTTTAAAAGAAGTAATGTCGGTTCAAAGACAACAGACAGCATCTTCATAGGGTATGCCAACAACAGTGCAGCATACAAATGCATCACTTTCAACAAAGAAAGCAAGTCTCTGGGACACGTGATAGAGTCAAGAGATGTAGAGTTCTTCGAGAACACATTCCCATTCAAAAGAAATCCAGAGACTAGACATGGATTAACATGAGTTCCAGCACAGATGGAAGAACACAACAAATCTGAAACAAATCACATAAAGGAACTCAGGAAGATGCCATCATTACAGAACCAAAAAGAAGCAAAAGAAGTAGAACAAATACAGATTATGGTGCGGATTTCATAACCTATTTCATCACAATTGAAGATGAATTGAATGAGGAGATTGTTCTCACCTTCTTGCTGGAAGAAGAGCCAGTGTCTTACTCAGAGGCTATGAAATCCATAGATGCACCTTTCTGGAAAGAGGCATTAGATAATGAATTTGAGTCCATCATATCCAATCATATGTGGGAACTAGTAGAGTTACCTACATGATGCAAGCCAATGAGATGCAAGTGGATAATGAAAAGGAAACTCAAGGCTGATGGGTCCATAGATAAATTCAAGGCTCGGTTAGTGGCTCAAGGCTATGCTCAAAAGCAGGGAATAGACTTCTTTGATACATATGCTCCAGTCACAAAGATAGCCTCCATAAGAATGCTCCTTGCCATCGCCTCTTCACACAATCTGGTGGTACACGAAATGGATGTGACAAACAACGTTTCTAAACGGAGATCTAGATGAAGAGATCTACATGACACAACCAGAAGGATACATAGCAGAGGGACAAGAGAAGAAAGTCTGTAAACTTAAAAAGTCCTTGTATGGCCTGAAACAGGCCCCCAAGAAGTGATTGAAAAGTTCAGTTCAACCCTGATAAAAGACGGATTTGTAACCAATTCAGGAGACACGTGCATCTTCCCAAAACCTACAAAGAGGAGTATGTCATTATCTGCCTCTACGTGGACGACATGTTAATCCTTGGCACCAATCTGAGTGTCATCAACAAGACCAAAGAATTCCTAAGCTCCATGTTCAAAATGAAAGATCTCAAGGAAGTGGATGTGATCTTGGGAATCAAGGTGACTAAAACAGCAGATGGATTCAGCTTATCACAGACGCATTACATTGAAAAAATCCTCAAGAAGTTCGAATACTGGGACAAAACTGGAGCTAGAAGACCCTATGATTCTTCAGTACACTTGTGCAAGAACAGAGGAGAAAGTATCAGACAGAGTGAATATGCAAAAATTCTGGGAAGCGTGATGTACCTGATAGACTGCACAAGACCAGACATTGCATACGCTGTCAGCAGGTTGAGCCGATATACAAGCAGTCCAAATAACGATCATTGGAAGGCCATTGATCGCCTGCTAAGATATCTCAAAAACACACAGAACTGGCATCTAGAATACAAGAAAACAACTTGTGTACTAGAGGCATACTGCGATGCTAATTGGGTAACTGATAACGATGAGATAAAATCAACTAGTGGATATGTATTCATGCTTGCAGGAGGAGCTGTATCTTGGAGATTCAGAAAGCAAACGTGCATAGCAAGATCAACAATGGAAGCCGAGCTAATAGCTCTGGAATTGGTGGCTCAGGAAGCTGACTTGTTGAGAAATATTATTGCTAATCTTCCAATGGTAAATATTCCTAGCTCATCTGTTTTGATCAGATGCGATTCACAAGCTGCAATTGGAGTGGCAAGAAACCACTTGTAGAATGGGAAGAAAAGACACATTAGAATGAGACATAAAGTCCTAAGAGGTCTCATGGAATCTGGTGTCGTCTCCATTGAGTTTGTGAGATCGGTAAAGAACATAGCAGACCCATTTACCAAAGCTTTATGCGGACGCATGGTCAATGAAACTGCCAAGGAAATGAGTCTAGTGTAAAGGCAAGTTCTGTTCGAACCTGAAAAGCTCCTTACCATTCAGTCTCATTCAATTGAGCTATGGTTCAAAAGGTCAAAAGCGAAGTAAGGAGAATGTAAGGAACACTAACAAACTCAGAAATGGTCAGAAGGAGACCAAGTGAGGAAACTCTGAAGAAACTATTGTCAGACTTACAAATACTGAGAAAAGTAAGTTTCAGAGACAATAAGTTGATCGAAATGTCTATTATTGAATAGATATGAGATGAGAAAACAAGGTTACAATGTAAAGTGACTTATATCTCTGTAAGGAAATGAATTTGTACGAATTATCATGCGCTTTGTTACAGTATATGTTTGATTCAAAGTCATATAGACAAATCAACAAATGGTGTCAAAAATTTGATTGAAATCAAGTAGGGGATTGTTAGGTTGAATATAATAAAATGGGCCTGATCCACATGATGTAGGCCGAGTCTTAAAGTATGAAAGCCCATAAGCCCATAAGAAAACAAAAGAATTGATCTTCAAGAATCTCCAAGAAGAAGAGAGATATTACGCAGAAGATAGAAAATGGAAGAAGTAGAAACCAGCCTATATATAGAGTATGAGCAGGCTCTTCCAGATTAATCGGTGATAACAACAAGAAGATTATCTTCTATCTCTGACACTGAGCTGTAACAATGGCTCGATCAAGATAACCGAGCAAACCGGAGTAAAGCTCTAAGCATGATGAATAACATCAAGAAACAAATTGTGTGGTGCTAAATCGCTTAAGCTCAGAAGCTAGTCTTCGCCTCCGTGAAGTCAGTCAAATCATTAGCACATCGATTCTCTTCTTCATTCATTCTTCGCAATCTCAGAGTTCAGTAAACAAGAATACGGTCAACAATGCACAATCAACCTCAGAAGTTCAATGAAAAGTGGTAGATTTCATGTAGTTGGTAATATGAGCCATGATGTTGCTAAACTATTGCACAAACCGACGATAAAAAGAACCTAAGCCATGAAAGCTTTGTACCTCGGTGACAATAGTTGGAGTGGGAGATCCACCTCTAATCCTCAACATGAAATTACATAACCTAAGAACATAACCTGATCAACACCAAACACGCAATTCTTCGTAGCGACAAATAAAATTTCACGCCTAAGAACCACAATACATCACATACATGACTAAGATGCTCATCTAGTGAAGAGTTAAAGATGAATATAACATCAAAGCATACTACAAGAAATTTTCCAATGAATGGTCGAAGAGCTTCATTCATCACGCGCATAAACGTACTCAACGCATTTGATAACCCAAAAGGCATCCCAAGCCACTCAAATAATCATTCTTTCATCTTGAAAGCTGTTTTCTATTCATCACCGGGATGAATACGAATCTGATGATATCCACTTCGAAGATCTAACTTGCTAAAGAAAGCGGCTGACCCAATTTGATTTAGAGGGTCATTAAGGCGTGGAATTGGATGTATTGATCTTATTTATCGCTCTACTTCCAACCCACATACACTACGGCCCATGTTTCTTGGCACCAACAACGTTAGGATAACACACAGACTCAAACTTTCACGCGCATAGCGTTTGGTAATGAGTTCGTTAACTTGTCTGCGAAGCTCATCATGCTCTTTTGGACTCATGCGATAATGAGGACTATTTGGTAGCACTGAATCAGGAGCAAGATCGATACAATGTTGTACCTCGCGTAAAGGAGGTAATCCTTCTGGTAGCACGTTAGGAAACACGTCATTAAACTCTGCTACCAAATCAGTGGAGGTCGTAGGAACCAAAGATAAAACTGTTGAAACCTGCGGTGTGAAACAAAGGAGAAAAACAACATATTTTTGTTGTAACTCTTCTAAGATATCAGACTTTGTTACCAAAAAGACTGGCTTGCTAGTACTCGCATATGAGGGAGAAGTAGGCCCTTTACTTTGAACCGTAGGATGAAAAGCAACTTGCAAAGGAAGTAAGATAATGTGACAACCTTCCAAAGAAAAATGTAAGTGTTGGTGAAGCCACCGTGAGTAGTTTGATGATCATATTGGCATGGTCGTCCTAACAGAATGTGGCATGCGTCCATTGGCAAAACATCGCATAAAACATAATCCTTGTAATTAGAACCAATAGAGAATACAACATTACATATCTTAGTAACATGAATCTCTATTTTAGAATTTAACCAAGCGATACTGTAAGGAGAAGGGTAAGGTTCAATGACTAATGTTAGTTTAGACACGGTTTCCTCGGAAATAGCGTTAGTAAAACTACTAGAGTCTATAACCAGACGACAAACCTTACCGTGCGTAGTGCAAGTCGATTGGAAAATGTTAGTTCGCAACCAAGATTCTTCAAGCTTTGGAGGAATGAGATAAATCTTTTGCATCATCAACAAAGGTCCCCTGTCACCAACCAATCATTTTTCTGGTTCAGCAAGGTTCTCATCATCCATGTCGTAGTCATCACAGATAGGCTCATCTGTGGCCAATAAACCTCGTTGCTGGAGTGTTGGGCAAGTAGATTGACGATGTCCCGTTTTTCTGCACTTAAAACATTTGTAACTAGGAAATCGATTTTGCACTACATGAAATTTTCCTTCACTAGAGTAATGGCTTTGTTTCGTTCTTGGGTTTTGGAATCGGAGATGTTGCCAACATGAGTTTGTTGTGAAGTCTAGGCAAAGTTATGGTTTCGAGTGTGTTGTTCAATTAAAACAGCTTGTTGGTGAGCTTCTGAGACTGAAAGGGGGTTAAATTGCAGTAAGGTATTATGGATAAAAATTTGAAGTTCTTCAATGAAGCGAGATCCTTGTCTAAGATTTTTCAACTTTGTGTACATCATACGAGTGTAATTGTATGGAAGAAAAGCTTTGCCCAACTTTCTTTATAGTTTTTCCCACGAAGTAATTCGTGCTTTTCCTTCATGAATACGAGAATCCTTCAGTTGTTTCCATCATGCAGAAGCACGACCTCGAAACCTTGTTTCAACTAGTGATACAAGCATCGGATGAAGAACCTCTTTGAAGTCCAATAGTTCCTCCATAGTATTGATCCTATCAAGAAATTCTTTTGATTGAGTACCATATGTGAATTATGAAAGATTAAGTTTGAATCAAGATTCCCACCTTTGAGTATCTGCTCGAGGAGCCTTGATCATGTCACGATGTTGAGTATATGCATGTTGGTGACGCACGAGATGAGTTAATTGATTGACGAATATGTCATCGTCTTCTTCGCTGGACTGTCGAAAGCTGGGATCGTCTCTTGTCGTTTAGGAGCCAGTATGGCTTGGTGCTGAGCTTGAGCGAGAGTATGAACCACCGTTTCCATGGTTTCACGTAAAATTTGGTTTAAGCTATGTGAAACTATAACGTCTTATAAAAGACGGTGTTATGCTCTTCCAAGGTAGCTTGAAGAATTTTTTGGAGGCATAACTAAGATCTTTTGCTATGATATCAACTAATGTAGCCGAATATGACAAAAAAAACTCACAAATCAATGGATTGGTAGATTCCATTTTGTTGTTTTATATTTTTTGTTAGATAGGAAAAACTCGAAGATTTCAATTGTAGTAGAAAAATCTATATTTATAAAATAACAACTATTAAAATTGAAAATACAAAATCTTATATAGAGAAAGTCTTAACTTAATAGAGTTAACCTATTATCGGTAAAATAATTTTTTTTAAAAAATTTACTTAAAAGTATAAAGAAAAGTTTACTTGAAAGATAAAAAGGAATATAAATAAATGATAGCTTGCCGAACAAGCGATACATGGCACTGCATCACAAACCAAGCAATTAATATGATAAAAAGAGATAACTATGTTAGGTATTAGATCAGTACAACCATTCTCTTGTCTTCCATTTGTGAAGTTATCATGCAGAGTGTAGAATATATAGTACTCAACATTAATAAAGCCAAAAATGGTACAATTAAAATTTGTACTCTTCAAATTAAACCTTTAAACCTATGATAGTTATCACTTATCATTAACTTAAAATTTTTAAAAAATTAAGATCAATGGTCATTACAAGTGATCTTGAATATACAGGTTGATTTTTAAAAATATTGAAATTTCTCGAACAATAATAAATTCACCCTGCTTTTTTTTTCAAACGTTTTGTTTAAACAAAATCACTATTATTCTGCTTTTTGATGTTTAGTGAAAATTTTATTTGAATACATCATCATATTCAGTATTTATATTTCTTCTATAACCACAAACATTTCTCCTAAAAAAAGGAAATCTACCAATTTAAGAAAAGTATTCTACATATATAAAGTAAATAAACACAGACTAGATAGTTTACCAAATTAGAACAATCTTTCTTCCATTACCTTGTTATGTACATGAAAATATATTTCTAAAATTTACAAAAAAGAAATTAACAAATTTTGGCAATATATTAGCAATTAGCAACTTGAAGAACATTATATATACAAACACTTGGGTGTTGACTAATTCACCAAATTAAAACCTTTAAACCTATTTCACCCAAATGGCTAAGTCTTCTAGACGTTGTTATGTTTGTTTGTAGCCAATGGTGTGACCTATGCCCGAAAACCAATCACTTACATGGTCGTAGACGATGATGGTTGGACCATCCTTTATCCAATGGACTCTTGACGCGAGGAAAACATTTTATGCTGGCGATATTCTTAGTATGTATCAGTGATCTTAAAGTTAACCATAGTATACGTAATATGATATATAAAAAATCTATTCATAGTTTATTACCAAAACTTTGATTTGTTAATGAGACAATAAATATATAATAAATTTTTGGGTGATTTACTAGATTAAGGTGAAAGTAAGAGTTAATTATTTAAATAGACCAAATGTTTGAAAATTACTATAATAGTTTTTTAATTTTATATATACCATTTTACACATTTCTAATAAGTAAAGAAAAAAGCCGATGATAGGTGGCCTAGTGGTGTAGTCACTTTACAAATCCTCAAGGCACCAGGGATCGAATCCTCTACCTGCAATAGTAAGAGGGGATTTAAAAGCCAGTAGGCTAGTTGACAAAAAAAAAAAAGAAGTAAAGAAAAAATGTATTTACGAAAATGTCATTAATGAAATCTGTCACGTAAGCGATCAACTCTACTACACTAACAGAGTGCAACGAGTAGAGTTAAAGTGTGTTTAGTAGAGTTGACATGAATTAAAAGTCGTGTATAGTAGAGTTGAATTTTTGCGTAGTAGAGTTGATTTTCACGCTTTAATCAACTCTACTAAACTAACGGAGTGCAACGTAGTAGAGTTAAAGTGTGTTTAGTAGAGTTGACATGAATTAAAAGTCATGTATGGTAGAGTTAGAATTTATGCGTAGTAGAGTTGATTTTTGTGCTTTAATCAACTCTACTACACTAACAGAGTGCAACATAGTAGAGTTAAAGTGTGTTTAGTAGAGTTGACATGAATTAAAAGTCGTGTTAAAGTTTATGCGTAGTAGAGTTGATTTTCGCGCTTTAATCAACTCTACTACACTAACGTAGTAGAGTTTAAGTGCGTGTAGTATAGTTGAGTTGTGCGAAAAATTTGTGCATTATAAAGTTAAGAAGTTTAACTAGTGATAGAGTTAAAGAGTGTTCAGTAGAGTTAATGACTTTTGTAGTAGAGTTGATTTTGAAAATCTAGCATACGTTCGTAGTAGAGTTTAAATTACGAATTTACCCCTCATCTATTAGCTCATCTGCCGCGCACCTAACTACTTCCTTCATAAGTGACACCATTGTAGCTTTCTTGAATCTCCTTTGCTTCTTTCAAGGTCCTTCATTGTAGTGTTTATTGGCTTTTTCTTTTTGGATCTATGGATCAAATCATTTTGGTTTATGGGATTTGGAGTTTTAAAGAAAGTCGATGGATTTTTTCGGTGGACCAGTCTTATGGGTGTCGAATCATAGGCATTGATGAAGATTTATGGCTCGAAGAATTTATGGAGATGGTTTATGCCGATTTTGGTTTGGATCAACAATGTCATGAGGTAAAACTAAGCTACATGCCAAATGTAGTCATTCATTCACTACCACAAGATACTCCCCTATAATTGTAAGTAACGAAATATAATTGCAAGTGTCTGTGCAACAATTTCATAAAGAAGCAATGCATTTATGTGTCGAGATTTTCACTAGATCTCGTGTTTCAGCGAGTTTCCCTGAAAAAGGTAACAGTAAAGGTAACGGTGACAAAAATTTCCATTGTAAGTGGGAGAACTATGATGCCTCGTATAATACAGTTAACCCTTGGTGTAATAGAGTTGATCCTTTGTCTAGTAGAGGTGACCCTAATAGTAGAGTTGGTCAAAAGTGTGGTGTAGTTGATCTGGTGTTTAGTAAAAGTGGACCAAACAATGAGCATATCCCAGAAAATGTGAAACACGAAACTGAACATGCTAAAACACGAAACTGAACATGCTGAGGACGAAGATGCGGAATTTAGATTCGACTGTTGCGATGATATGGATGGCACAAGATCAAATGATGAAGATTATATCAGTGTTCATAGAAAATCGAAGGAAGAAGAGAAGAAAAACATCTCAGAGAAAGCAATGGGGTTGGATTTGAATACTGAGTATTTGGACATAGAAATGTCAGTATTAGCATTGGTTATAGGGCAACAATATCATCAAAAAAAGAAGTCATAACGAGGTTAAAGATTCTTTTTGTCTTACAGAGGTTTGACTTCGATGTTGTGGGTTCATCCAATACATTGTTGGCTGTGAAATGTTGGGTACCAACTGTTAGTGGAGAGTGTGAGTTTCACCTATTGACGACGGTGGTTGTTTCTTTGTCCAGAAGTATAGGAGAGAACATAGTTATTCTGTTACAGAGAGATCATGTCGTGCACGACAAGCGTCTACTGAAGTCTTATGACGGTTATACATGGAATTCGTAGGTGGAATTGGGTCATCTGGTATTCCTCGACACGTTGATGATTCAATGAACAAGTGATTTGATCTAAAGGTACAAACTTCATATAGTAATTCAGTGTGGTCGAGTTAATTTATGAGTAGTAGAGTTAATGTGGAAGTAGTAGAGTTAATCGTCCGTGTAGTGGAGTTAATGTAGTCACGGTGGAGTTAAGTTAGTCTGTAGTAGAGTTAAATTCCTCGTAGTGGAGTGAAGGTGGAAATAATAGAGTTAATCACCCTTGTAGTGGAGTTAATGTAGTCATTTAAACTTGTATAGTAAAGTTAGACGTCGGTATGGTATGATGAAGTTAATTTTTACGTGGTAGAGTTAATGTGGAAATAGTAGAGTTAAGTGTCCTTGTAGTAGAGTTAAATGTCATCGTAGTGGAGTTAAATGTTCTTCATAGTAGAGTTAACGTCGTTATAACTACAATATATGCAGCTGAAGTACTGGAAAGCACACCGTACTCGAAACCAAGCATGAGCCCTAGTTACAGGCACGAGCCATAGTCATAGTCTTCGATGTAAGTATTAGGGTTTTTCTGTACATGAGGAAGGTTGTTGTTGTTGATGGTACCTTTTTGCAAGGGAAGTATAAAGGTACTGTACTAAGTACTACCATGCAAGGTGGTAACTTTAACATATTTCATATGGCTTTCGGTGTGGTTGATACCGAGAATGACGAATCTTGGGAATGGTTTTTTAGACAGCTCAACCGTATTATCCCTGATGACAGAGAACTTACCATCATATCAGATAGATAGCTAAAGCCATAAAGAATGTGTACCCACTTTCTTCTCGGGGTATTTGCACCTACCACTTATGTAAGAACATTTTGTTGAAATTTAGAGGGGGAGAGCCCTTTAAGTTATTTAAGAAAGCTGTCATTGCGTTTAGGGTTGATGAGTTCAACGCTATATTTGCTCAGATTCATGCGTTAGATCCAAAGCTTCATGCATACTTCATAAAAGTTGACATGCGGGTGTGGAGTCGAGTTTACTTTCCCGGAAACGGATACATTTTTACTACGTCGAACATTGCATAATCAATCAATCATGCCTTATCAGAGGCAAGAACTTTTTCCATTGTGCAACTTGTATATGTAATTAGAGCGATGTTAACACATTGGTTCGTGAAGAGGAAAACAAAGGCCACTCTCACGTTTACTGTTCTAACAACATCTGTTGAGAAGCTCCTAAATGTAGAGTTAGCTCATCTCTAGTGGAGTTAGCACTCGTGTAGTAGAGTTAGCACTACTGTTAATTCATTCATAGTAGAGTTAACCCGTTTGTGGTGGAGTTAACACTCGTGTAGTAGAGTTAGCACTGCCATTTATTCATTCGTAATAGAGTTAACCCGTTTGTAGTAAAGTTAACACTCGTGTAGTAGAGTTAACGCTGCCTTAGTAGAGTTTATCTTCTCATAATAGAGTTTGTTCAGTCTTCAATAGGAGTTAACACTCATGTAGTAGTGGAGTTAATTCCTTCTAGTAAAGTTGTCATATTATTTGTTAAATGACAGACAAGAGTCGAGGAAGCTAGACAGTACAATGTGTAGGACATAGACGAACATCAGACTGTTGTTACACGATATGAATCTTCTCATTTGGTCAATTTGACTGAGAAAACATGTTTTTGCAAGCGGCATAACGTCAAAAAAATTCATTGCGTGCATGCCATTACCGTTGCTGAAGCTTGGAAAAGGCCGACAATCAAACTTATGCACCCATACTATCACACGACCTTCCTGTACAACACATACTCTGGTAGTATTTTTCCTAGGGATGTTGCAATTCCCATTCCGTTGGATGTGAGTCGTAAGGTGTGTAACCCGCCACATGTACGTCAACAACAAGGTAGGCTAAAGAAATCAAGGATAAAGAGCTGGTTCGAGTGTTCACAACCTGCAAAACGTCCAAAGAAAGTTGTAGATTTTTATAAATGTAAACAACTAGGTCACAATGCCCGTACATGTAGTGAATGCATTTATTCTTGAATTTGAATAGTAAAGTTAACTCTTGTATAAGACTTCTTCTCTATTTAGTATAGTCAACATCGTTTTGGTAGAGTTAATTCTTGTTCGGTTGAGTTAGTTCACGTATCGTCTTTCGAATGGTAGAGTTAATTCTTGTTCGGTAGAGTTAGTTCACATATGGTCTTTCGAATGGTAGATTTAATTCTTGTTCGGTAGAGTTAGTTCACGTATGGTCTTTCGAATGGTAGAGTTATTATCATTGTCAATAATACCCATATACCCTATATATTCATATAAATACTATCGAAGGACCAAAACCAAGTAATATTGGTCCTTCAAGAGTATAAAAGACCGCATCTTTGCAATAACATGTTCTTAAAACATGTACGACTATACAAATATACTACTCTAAGACTATACAAATATGAAAAGCTACTACTCTAAGACTATACAAACTAAGACTATACAAATCTACCAATCCAATAGGAGGTCTTAAGAAGCTGTCATGAGGGCGCCCTTATCACACAATTGTTTCGGGCCTGGATCAGTGTAAGGAATTGACTCCTCTACTGGAAGTTCCTCTCTGAATTCAATGGCGTATTTCAGCCGAGAGAAGCTGATGTACTCATCAATAAGACCTTCGAAGTTGCATCCAAGGGTCAAACACTCGATCATCTTGAGAGCGAACACACCACAGTCGCCTGACTGTTTATTACATGGTACGCCCTTAATAACACGAGAAATTTTATACTGAGCCGCACTAATGTGTGGACGCATCTCCTAGGCTGAGAAACGCTTAATCATCTTTGGAATCATCACGACATATGGCCTACAAAAAAGGAGAAGCATGTAAATGGTCTACTATAAGATAAATGAATTATACTACACATGTATCTGAACTCTAATATATGGTAAATGAACTCCACCACAAGGTAAATGAACTCTATCATACATTACATGAACTCTACCACAAGGTAAATGAATTCCACTATACATGTATATGAACTCTACTATATGTTAAGTAACTCTACCGCAACTACTAGTGAAATTATACTAAGTTAACTCTACTAACTCTTAGTATATCTCTACTATACTGAATATGAGTAAATTACTTGCATGAATCTATCATTATAGAAGTGATGTTACAAGTTGGGTCAGGAACGTATATGCGAAGCCTCCCTTCTAACAGATTAACCTCCACGGCCACCCAATGGTTGTTGTTAATGTTATGAGGGATGTAAATCGTATCCACATCTCTCATCCACTACTTGTTTGTGGCACAATAGGTAGGCTGAATGACATGGAAGAGATCTTTAAACCCATTGGGCCACAAGTACTCATCATCATGTCCTGCGAAATCCCTTGTGTACGTGTGACACCAAAAAACACAAAATACCGGATCGAGGAAAGCAATCCAAGGATTCTTGTATGGGCTTGGATTTTGCAACGATTGTTACCGAAAAAGATTCATCCTGGCCGATATATGCTGTAATAAAAAGAGTAATATAACTATATCAATCAACAACTTAACTCTACTAGTACTCTAAATGAACTCTACTACAAAATTTTTTAACTCTACCATACATTTATTATTGAACTCTACTATACTTGAACTTATGTTATCGTGTAGCCACCCATACTAATCGATAGGCCACCTCTATTTTGGGGTGATCAAGCAGAGATAAAAATCCACAATTGGACTCAGGTTACCGTTGACCGTAATGTCCCTACACAATTTGTTAATACAAAAAATTTGTCAATAATCAAAGAATTTGTATGCAACACAACACATAGTCACTTTGTCAAGGAGATATAGATATTTACAATTCATGCAACACATAGTCACGTAGGTGTAGTATTTTTATTTTAGGAATCGGCCCAAAAGGATCATAGACACGAGGAGCATGAATCATATTCTTATGAATCCTCTTGACAGCGGAACAACCTATGAAAGGGGATACATGTAAGAAGAAAAAAATGGTAAATGAACTTTACTATACGGTAAATAAACTCTACTGTACTTGTAAATGAACTTTACTATACGGTAAATGAAATCCATCATACGGTAAATGAACTCCACTATAAGGTAAATAAACTCTACTATAGATGTAAATGAACTCTATTATACGGTAAAGAAACTCTACTATACTAGTAAATGAACTCTAGTATACTCGTAAATGAACTCCACTATAAGGTAAATGAACTCTACTATACAGTAAATGAACTATACTATTTAAGTAAATGAACTCTACCATACAGATATATGAACTCTACCATACATGTAAATGAACTCTACCATACGGGTAAATGAACACCACTACATTTGAAATGAACTCTATCATGTTATAAATGTACCATACCTCGTTCGCAGCGAGTACTCGTGCCCAAGCCTCTCTTGGTAACACGTCTTCCCTACAAATTACTTTCCCCTGTGTTTGTTTACCCTTTTCAGAAGAATCCACCACGTTTATGATGCCAAGTTGTGACATTCTCGACTTCATTTTTTTCTCACCGTAAGGTATCTTGTCAAGAGGTTCTTCTTTCGACTATTCTTCTCTCTGGATTCCTAACAACCCGTGATAACGGCCTGAGAGGCTCGGATGTCTCCTGACTCTCAGTAACCCATTTATTCTACAAAATATGTAAAATGTCAACTCTATCAAAAGGACTTATTAAACAGAATTATCAAATCTATCAAAAAAACTTATTAAACACTGGTTTACCTGGTTGGGTGGGATGATATGTTTGGTGATGGCTTGGGACACTTGAGTGTCATCGAGGTGATAATCTGGTGTTGGCCTAATTGTATTACAGACAACACCTGAACCTGCACTTGGTGTTTTCTCCGTGTCCGAGTCCACCAAGCTAGGCCGCTCCCATAGAGGTGTCTGCGAAGAGTAACTCTACTATGCCAGCTTGACAGTTGGTAGAGTTGCTAACAGTGGTAGAGTTCATTTTTATGGTTTGGTAGAGATATATTGATCACATGAATTGTTTGGTAGACTATATCAAACGATATACATAACTTGGCCAAACCATATAAATAAGCTCTACCAAAGTTAAAAACCCACAACTTTATGTTTATATGATGTTTGTACAAATATGTATGTAATGTTAACAATTCAAATCTTTGTACATAGGGTAAATCAATCAGAGTAAATCTCATTCAAATAGAGCCTTACGTACCGATTTAAGATCCATATCTTTAGGAACAACTTCATGCTTTATATCGCCTTCTGTGTCTACAACACGATTCATAGGTTCAGGAGTTCGATGTGGTGGAGTTGTCTGACTTCCACCCTCATCCTCATTCTTAGCCTTTTTTTTCTCCAAGCCATATACAACAGGTTGCGTCATGGTCTCCTACAACCTAAGAGTCCTCTCAAGCATGACTGTATTATTTGAGGTGTTACGCTCCAACCTAAAAACACGGTCAGAAAGCATGGACATGTCTGCCCTGGTTTATAGCCTGGTCTCCTCCAGACGCAACAAACGATCAGCAAACATATTTTGATCATGTCTCACTCCTTCGAAGGCTTTGGTCAAACCTCTAAAAGTGTCAAGCAAAGCACTCGACTCCTCTTCCTTCTGTTTTTTCTTTTTAACGAATCTTACCACATCCATCAAGGTAGTGGAGTCATCCATCTATTTCTTCTGTTTTTTCTCCATATGTTTGACCACATCCTCGTGTTTTTTCATCTCTTTCACTTTCTTCACCTCCTCATTTGAATGAGCACTACGCTTTCTCATCCTCTCCTCAACATAAGCATCTGCCTTCCTCTTATTACTTATGTCCTAGACAGATTCAAAAAGACTGGAAACAAGTATGTCTCTAGGCATGGTGTCCACTTTCAGATCTGCAATATTGTCTGGCCTTAGAGGCATAATCTCCAAAGACTTTGTAGTACCTGCTTAAGACGTATTTGGTAGACGAGAAGATGCAACTTTATTAAACATAAATGACCTATATTAAACCAGCAATAAACTCTACTAAACAGAACTCTACTACACATAAATGAACTCTACTACATATAAACAAACTCCACTATCCGCAAATAAACTCTACTACACTACAACATATCTCCACCAAAATCATCGTAATCCTCAATCCAATTCTACAACACTTGCCCCTAACTCTACCAAACATAACTCTACTCTACCAAACATAACTCTATCAACTCTACTACATGGAAGCCAATTCTACTACACTACAACCTACCTCTACCAAATATCAGACTAACTCTATTACACTTAGCCTATCTCTACACTTCACGCTAACTCTACTACACGAAATCCAACTCTACTACACTACAACCTACCTCTACCAAACGTCAGACTAACTCTATTACACTTAGCCTATCTCTACACTTCACCCTAACTCTACTACACAGAATCCAGACGGTTAAGTTACTTTTGCGTAATATTTAACCAGAGAAAGAAGAAGAAGAAAGTTGTGGGTCGTTTTTGTTTCAAAGGTGTAATCATAATTACGTCTTTTACTGTTTTTTAGAACAAAAACTGTTTTAGTAATTAGAGCATAATTTTGATCTATTTGAGTAATTCTTTCTAATTTTTGTAGTGGTTTGCAGGATTCAAATAAGTTTATCGATACAACACAGTGGTAGACTTGTAAAACAAACGACGGAGCTGTAGAGTATGAATCTGGTGATAATAAGATATAACCTCACTATAATTATAACTATTTCATCGGAACATATGAGTCAATGGTAGATTATTTAGCCGATGAAAGGAAGCATTGTCTCCAATATAAATTACATGAAACAATCTAACTAATATATACTACGTGCTAAGTGCTATGATTAGTATTTTGTAGGGATATTATATGTAACCGTTTATGGTTTGAAAATATTATAAATTATATATTATTAACTAATCTAGATCTATACGATATATTTTACATAATGTAAAATACTTTTCTATGCGATGTATCTACAATCTATTTCAATCAGAGATATCATATAATATAATTAAACTTCCATTATCATAATTTATACTAACCAATTTAAATCGAAATCGGTGGGGTATAAAATCACAAACTATTATCTTAGAGATATATGCATTTTAAACTTGTAGTCTCTAATTTAATTTCCTTTGAAGATATACTTTTACATCTGTTTCAACGTTTCTGATTAATCTTCAAAAAGTTTCTTCCATATAAACTCAGTGGAAGTGGAGTATAAATCCGGCCAGAATCCAGATTATGCAGTATTTAGTAATAATCCAGCTGTCTAAACATTTTAAACTAAGATTATAATGTGAAATAAATCAAACACTAATATGATGAGATTATGTACCATTGAGTGTACTTTTTCACTATTCGAAGAACGCGAAGACAGAAGAAAGTTTTGTCGAGTGTGAAAAATAACATAGTTGCTCTTACTATTTACTAATCATAATCTTTTTCTTTCACGTGACCTGGTCGGATTTTTTCCTCTTTTATTTTTCTTTCGAAAAAGAAATAAAAGTTTTAAATATACAAGAACTAAATATTTTAGTTTAGAAAGTTCTAGATTTCGAAAAATAACTTCAAATTATATGTTTCGTTGTTATAAGCTATAATATGAATGTCGAATATATATATACTAAATTTCAATATTATTTATTTTAGAAACTTAGTAATTAATTTGTAAAGAGTTTTCGAACACTTGTTAAATTAGGTGTACAACCAATTTAAATCACATTTCTACAGTCTTGAACTCGGATTCAGACCCGGGACAACTCGAAGAATGACTCACAAGGTCACCACCTTTTCACGGTCATCTCCATTGTATTAACCACCGTATCGGTAGGCTCGCCGCCACACCAATTAATAAATATATAAAAAACGAATCCAGAATCAATGAAGATTATTCAAAATTGGTTTGGTTCAATTTTGGTTCGGATATAAACCGGTTCTGTTTTATATTCTCTAGTTTACTCTGTACGTACAACCGCCGACAAGTGATCTCACCAAACGGCTTTTATCCGATACACTGTGAAGCAACGGTCGAGATTCAATCCAGAGATCTAACTTGCTTCTGATCCTCACCCACGTGGCAGTTTATGTGAAAATCATCAGGACAAGTAAACCGTCTTGACCGGGACGTATCAGACCGGGAAATAAACCGAATTGATTCCTCGAAAACCGATTCTTCACAAGGAATCACCAATGGACCTTGGTTTGTGTAACCGAATTCTTCCTCAGCTTGAACCAGAAGATTCCGGAGAATTGGATGATTCAGATACGTCGCACGCACCACAAATCTCCGGCGATTGTTTCCTACATAGACCGCCACGTGTCCTGACGGTACATCGGACGGTACAGATCGATTGAATGAAGAAGACATTCGAGCTTGATACACGCCACCTCCGGAGCATTTGTCTTAGCCTCACAATGTGACGGATCTTACTGCATTTTTCGAGACCTGCCATTTTTTCCGGGGTAGTGAATTTGATTGGATTTGTAGTGAGAGAACAGAGAGAAAAATGTCCGAGGGATTTTGAGAGTTTGGGAGGGATGAAGTTTATATACAAAATGGAAAGACAAAATGCCACTAGTTTTTGAGATATTTACGAGATTACCTCCGTAGTCCTTCCTTTTTTTTACCTATATTTTTATCCAATAATGAAATACAAATCAGTGTGATTGGTAGATTTATTATTATTGTTAAGAAATTATTTCTAACCATTTCGTTCCTCAATAGATTTAGATAAGAATAATCATATGATCTTTTGGAAACAGTTTTGGAGAACAATCTATTTTCCATGATAAGTATTGTATATAGCATCGAATCTACACCAAACTATGATTTTTAATTATATATTTTCTGATAATTAATCAGTCAATAATAAAGTTAAAATTATCTAGATCTCCCTCAAATAATTTAAACCTATGTATTCCCATTTTTATTTATTTTTAAGAATGATATCTTTAAAAGAAGCACCAAAGATTTTTAGTGTGTTTTTTCTTCTTAATACATTGAATAATACAACAAAACATTAATACAACTACTTATCAAAACAGTATCGATTTGATATATAAAAACTAATTCAGTGAAAGATTATATATGATTTATTGTTCAAATATACAATATAATCTCTTTAAATTAATATTTTATAAATTAATATACACAATTTTTTTTATAAAATAATATAATTTTATGGTTCCAAATTAAATTTTTGCTTCAGTTAGTATATTGATAAATTAATAATATATAATTGGCCGGCGCATTAGTCAAATTTTTACATAATGCAAGCGGGAGGATTTGATTCTAGGATGTGCAAGTGCACTTGTCTCTTGTGGACTTAGCACATGCCACTAGATTAAAGACCACTTGCAACCAACATTATCAATTTAGGAAAGTTTAATTGTATATTCAAAGATTTAAATGATTATGCTGATGAATCTATCTTGAAAATATAAGTCATATGGAGGAAAAAGGATTGCTTAGTATGAATTGTATACAAAATGTCGCTTTTAAATATACAAAAAATGGTAGGGATCATAAGAGCATGTGATAGTGTTGGTTAAGGGAACAGTCTTTGGAAAAGATTTCAAGCATGACCTTGGAATTTGATTGGGAACATATTTTGAAGTCTTTTTTGTTTCTTTAGATTCGTGACTATATGTTTGGTTATAGTCAAAGTGTTCATATGTTATAAAGCAATTAACTTGATGATGAGATTCTATGCATTGATTTCTTAAAGTTGTACGCAGACATTGCTTAGTGGTTCATATCTACCCTTAGTTGGAGACACGAATTCGATTAAAGCAAAATCTGATATCAAATTCAGACCATATAACCAGGCACTAGTAGCTTGTGATAGGAAGTGATTTGAGATAAAAAGTAAATCTATCAGTTATGAGTTAGATATTAATTCACTATTGTTTGGTCACAGAAGATAAGATTATACTTTAAGCCTCATTAAACGATTAGGAGTCAAAATAGTTGTTAGTATTGGCTCTTTGAATAAGTTTCATATTTTCCGGATTAATAAAAAATATTGACCACAATTAAATTAAATATGAAGTGAATTATTTTCTATTATAACTACGTCTTATTTATAAAATTATACAATTATTATATAAGAGAGATGCACTTATTCTAGAGCACCTGATTATTGATCATAGGTTCGACATGAAACTACAATATAATCATTGGAAAAATAAATGATATGTGCAAAGATCTAATAGGTATATGAGCTAGTATTATATACAAACAGACTTTATTATGAACGTTAAACATAATTATATATCTCTAACAAATTTTGTGAGGAAAAAAAGGAAATAATAGTTTGAAAATTTTACAATACTAACATTCCACATTTTATGCATATTGTTTCGTTTAGTTGGTGATTTTTTTTCTAACCATGATCATAAGTACATTGTATGGTTGAGTTTTTATTTCTTGGAAAATTTCTTAAAAAGAATGCAACTAAGAAATCAGATACCTTAAAAAATATAAACACACACGCACACATAGATTTATTAGTATGCTAGAAATTATATATATATATTATTGTTCATACTTTCGATTTTATTTTCTTAGGTCCGAGACCAACTATTAGTAATAGTACTTCAGATTTGTAACTATCATTTCCAGTAAACTGATTATATTTGGGAAAACTCGAATCCTGCAAAAGGAAAAATCATGATAAATCTTCAACTAACTAAACTAATTTGATTTCGCAAAAAGATGTTCTTATGTTTAAACTATTTTGAGATCAATAATTATAAAAAGTTGTAATGTTTTGAATGATAATGTAATGAAAATATTATAATTAATAATAATTCTAATGATAACTAAGAATCAAAAAATTTAACATTATGTGCGCGTATATACAATTTTATGCAAAGTATAAAACATTTACTTATGAAAGCTATCTAGTTGGCGATAACAAATTTGCATAATATAATGACCATTCTCTTATAGTATTCAGGGAATAAATACACACAAATATATTAAGAAAACGTAAAAGTAGAATATGCTTATTACTTTTTTGAATATTTAAATAATATATAGTTATACTCTAACATAATTCGTTGTCGTTCAAACAAAGGCCATTAGCCATAGCGGCCGCTTGAGGGTCAAAACTTTTTTGCATGAATAAAATAAATGAAATACATTTATATAATCTGTTAATAATATTAGGATTTGTTGTCTTTTTTCGTATAAATTAATTTCGACGCACGGAAGTGGGAGAATTTATGTTGAAAAATAATAATTAATTAAACCCACCACATGGGTAGCTGGAAAAATGTATAAAAAACAGATAATTTTTTTGTCCAAAAAAACATATAAGTTCAATACTATAAACATAAAATATATATAAAAAATTAACTGGAGATGCTCTCACCAGATACAGTTAATTTAAGATTAACTGAGAATGCTTTTTGTTAACAAAAGAAAATTAAACTGTTTTTTAAAAAAAGAAATGTGAAATAATGGAATACGGCGTACCACACCAAAACACTTAAGTTTTGTAATTTACAAATGTGTCCATGCTTCCATGTGTTCTTATGTCCCCATCCCCATTTATTTTATTTTTATTTTCTTAGCAACAAACATCCAACTATACTTTCATTTAAAATAAAATATTTTTTTTTATTATAAAATGTTTACATTTGTCTCTGTAACGTACTGTTTCATGTAATAAAAGAATGCTTACATTATCAATATTGATATTGTCGGTCTAGTTATATGTATTATTTCCTTCCTATCCTTAAAATTTCAGATTAAATATGTTTAGTATATAAAAGATTGTTGGTATTATCTCACATTAAACTATTTTCTATGTATTCTATTTTATTTCATTCAATTATGTACAATCCATAACATAAACTTCATATAACCTAGATTATATCATATTAGGTAATGCAATTCACTAAATTAAATTCCGGTAGAAAATCTATAAATGGCAAATTGAACTATTTGACTTAAAAATTTAATGAACTAGAAGAATATAAAATTGTTGATCAATAATTCAGTGTCCACCCACTCGAGTTCCTAGCACTCCCACATACAACATTTTCCGCATGTGGCATGATAAATTTAATGAT
>JAKUCM010002215.1:0-11028 GCA_023374145.1 Lepidium sativum | reverse complement strand
ATCGAGGTACTTTCACTAAGCTTCACTTATCATTAATGGTTTAATTAACTATATATATAACTTAAAACAAAAATAATAGTCAAAACTCTTTAAATAGCAAGTGGCATTTAGCCTACTGGCAGGTGGTAAGTCCAAGAGGCATGCGTATTTGCACATTCTGGGATCGAGTCCTTCCGCTTGCATTTGCAAGAACTTGTTTAATGAACCGGTCATTTGTGGTCCAATGTTGACAACAACAAAAAACTGTTTAAATAAAAATATTTATTAAATTAATAGCTACTATAAATTAATTAAAAATAGTTTTTTATTTAATTAGTATATCGATAAATTAATAATTACTATAAATTATCGAATATCATCGTTTTAAAGACATTAATTTATAGAAGTTTAATTGTACTGTTTTTTTCTTTGGATTAATATATATTTTTGACTTTTTTCCTTTATACATATAACTGACAACCTTATTTAGGCAACATATATATGAATAATTTAATTTAGTGTCAGGAAAAATTATAATTTTTAAGTATAAAGAAAAAGTTATTTTATGATTAGTTGATAATGAGACGTAATCGTGTCGATATATCACTCAACGATCGCTTTTTAGTTAACTCATCGGCTCGTGACCAAAAAAGTGTTTTTGGTCATTAACTATGAATCTTAATCTAATACATAAAACAAATTAATCATGATACCTTTTAATTGCTTATAAAATAAACAATAGGAGTTTTAAATTGTAATTATAAAATGAAAAATTGTTTAATATATAAAAATCTTCATTACCGACACCTAGCTTTAATCACAGATTCACAATCACCCGTCACATACAAAACAAAACAGTCACTATATACTTCTATTTTTATTATGATTGAATAAAGAAGTAAAGTATTTATAATATGGAAAGAGACTCATTGAACCGACACTTAACTTTAATCAAATCCAACAAAAAAAACTAATAAACAAGATTTGCTATATCAAAACACATTAGTCATATTATTTATAGTTTATACCACTCACTCAATTACAATTATTGTTTTTAGATGGATGAATTCGACTAATTTCACAAATATATATGTAAAATATAGAATACTTGTATATCTATATTAAACATCTAAATAAATCTAGAACCGGTTAATTTATAAACAATGCTTCAGATTCCGAATAAAAATCTTATTTATAACTTATATTATTTCGATATTTTATATTATCTTGATTTATGATAATTTTTATGTTTAACTATGGATTTATTATACAAGCTTATTATAGATGTTATCCGTAAATCCGACTAATCTCACAGTTATACAAATTATACGAACTTGCATATACATATATATTAAATATCTAGATAAGTGTAGATGAGGTTAATCTAAAATTGGTGCTCTACATTGAGACTCTTTTTCATAATTAATATTTTGTTGTAAGAACTTTTATGTTTATGTGTGGATTTATGAAACATATTTAGGTATTAGAAGTACTACAAGGAGGTGATATAGAGAAGGAAAAATGGAAAATGGAAGAAGAAGAAGAAGTGAAAGAAGAGTTTTGGGGATATGAAGATCTTGAAGATTGTGAATGTGATTCATCAATCTCACTTTCTCCTCCTAATTCATTCTCAAATCTAAGTTCTTCTCATCGTAGTCGCTAGATCTAGTTGTAAAATATTGCAAAAAATTCAATTTTGTTTTATTGTATATATTTGGTTAGATAATTGTTTATTTCAAACAATGGTGGCATTCAATGAGAGGTGTTTTATTTATTTTTGGATGTTGACAGATTATAATATTATAACCAAACTTTATCCACAAGTATGTAATCTCTAGAGTCATGATATCATTTTTTCAGTAGATGACATTAAGAGTTAAGAGTCCCCATTGTCTTTGTCTTGTATTAATTAGTAATTAAAATGTTTTTTTTCAACTATTGGGCCACAAATAGTCGGTCCATTAGTCAAATTCTTGCAAATGCAAGCGGGGAGACTCGATCCCAGAATGTACAAATGCGCATGCTTCTTGTGGACTTACCACCTATCACTAGGCTAAATGTCACTTGCAAAAAAAATTGTTACCTATTGAAGTGAACATAATCATTTTATTTGTTTTCATCCAAAGTCTTTAAAAATAATAAAATATTTTCGGTACGTCCCTTCTTATACTTTTTTCAAACGAATATAATTTTAGAGAATTTTGTTTTTTCTACGTGATATTGTTTTTTTTCAACTAGCGTACTGGTTTTAAATCCCACTCCTACTACTGTATGTATGGTATTCGATCTCTGGTGCTTTGAAGATTTATAAAGTGACTACACAATTGAACCACATATTATCGGTTTATGTGATATTGTTAAAAATTTAAAAATTTTGCTTTAAATTTAACATATATAAAATTATAATTTTTTATTTATTTGTCAACAACTAAATGACAACACCTTGTTCATAATCCAAACTTCCTTCTAAACTCTAAATAATATCACTTAATACTACACTGATTAATATTTAATAAATTGATCAAAAACAGTTCTCTTATCTTAGAAACATTTTTAAATTTTCATATGATGCTTGAGAAATTTACAAACCTAAATGCTTAGTAGATCTTACTTTTTGTTGTTACATAAATGTTTTTAACAAATTTTTGTGTGTGTATATTATAATCATACTAAAGAGTCCAACTCCAATGTACTAAGACGACAATGACCACCAGCTTAAACGCTCATTGGACAAAATAACATGATTTGTATACATTATTCAATAATTAAAGATTGTTTGCCATAATTAAATCAATATTTAAACCAAAATACTCTTTGATTAGCAGAGTCTTCAAGATCCTAAACTCAAAACATTAAACATAATTTGTTTTTAATAATAATGTAGTTTTGGATCAATACATGAATAATAAGTTAAATATGGATTCTTGCTTTGTGGGAGCCCATGCCAGGTGTACACTACACATAATTATCATCAATTATATAATTTTTGGTATTATGTTAATATTAAAATACTAGTTGAAATTGAATGCTACAAAAGATTAAAACTTGTATTTATCTCTTAAGATTCAGAAAACTATTAGATCCTTAAATATTTCTTTCGATAACTAAGATATTCCAAACTTAATATAGTCGTAAAATGATGTGGTTTGTTGTATATCTAAAATATTTAGGTCGAAACTAAAAACATACAAATTTAATATATATATATATATATAGTATAAGTTTTTCTATCAGATATCGAATTTGGAAAGAGGCTAATTACAGAATTTCAGTCATTAGATTATAACTTTTGTTGTTAGATTTATTCCTAATTATTTTTTGACTTGGTTAATAAAGTTTCTCTACAAAATTGGCAAACTAATCGTAGTTATTTTACAAATTTTCAAAACCCTTTATCTGCACTAGTAGGAACTAGATTTAAAAATCAGTAGGCTAATTGATATATAAAAAATAAAAAATTGGCAAGCTAAGACCATGAACAATGGTGAACTCCTGGGGTTCTTATAAAAAATATATATATATTTAAAAAAGCGGAGCCAATCAGGATTCGCCACGTGGCAAATTCATCTCTTGCGGTGCTCATGTAAGAGACGGGTTCACCACGTGGCAAACCCTGATTGGACTCCTTTTTAATTTTTTTTTTATATAAGAACTTCTAAAGGATTCACCATTACTCCTGCTCTAATTCAACCAGAATAATTTTTAGTTTTGGTTAATATGTTTAATTTTTTAACTAAAAACAATTATCTTTTTCATTTCTTTCTCCAAAGTAGAAAACGTTTTAGTGACGTTACACAAACTTTAGAAACTATCTATTTTACATGCATGTGGCAATAAAGATTAAAAGGTTTGTGTCCCAAAGCGATAACCTTTGTCATGTACTCAAAGAATAATTAGCTTAACATATTGGACCATCAATACTTGAGCCTACATATGATAGATATATAGACCTCGAATCATATAATTATGAAATTCTTATATTTATAATACCCAAAACAAATAAATTTATTTCTTTGTCAACAAAATATAAAGCGAGGTGATGATAACAACAACAAAAATAAAATAAAATTGAAAAGTTTCTAATATTACAGGCGGTAACATCTTTTTTATAATTTAAAAATTTAAAGAATACAAAACTACATAATAATTTGCAAGTGACATTTAGTCTAATGGCAGGTGGTAAGTCCATAAAAGGCATGCGCACTTGCACATCCTGGAATCGAATTTCTCCACTTACATTTGCAAGAACTTAGCTAATGAACCGGTCATTTGTAACCCAATGTTGACAAAAAAAAAAAAAAACTACATAATAAATTTTTGAAATGCATAAAACTTTTAAAATATGGTTTAAATGCTGGTCTCTCGTCTAGAAAAAACATCACATTTAACAAAATATAAAGCCATGTGTTATTACAACAAAAAAATAAAATAAAATTGAAAAGCTTCTTAATATTACAGGCGAGAACATCTCTTTTATAATCTAAAAAAACAAAAAATATAAAAGAATATACAAAACTGCATAATAAACGCTGAAGATAGGTGGCCCAGTGGTGTAGTCACTTTACAAATCCTCAAAACACCAGGGATCGAACCCCCTACCTACAGTAATAGGAGGAAATTTAAAAGTCAGTAGGCTAGCTGACAAAAAAAAAATTGCATAATAAACTTTTGAGGCGTATAAAACCTTTTAAAATATGATTTTAATGCTGGTCTCTCGTCTAGAAAAAACGTCATATAAAAGTTTTGAATATGAAAAACAAATAAAATTATATAATGCTAGATATTAGTTGAAATATTTGGAATAATTGTTTTTGGTGGGTTAGTAGCACCTAACTCATTTCACAATTATTGAGAATCTAAAGGCTGCTTTAACTCTCGACTCAATTTCATTTGATTTGTTACGAGTTTCAATACACAAAACCTTGGTTTGAATTTGGTTACTCAATCTATATTGGTAGCAACAACATAAACCGGACCACATCTTGTTAAACACAAAAAAGAGCTACAAAATTTCCTGAACAAACTCAACAACTTTGCTCACTGAAGATGGCTGCAAAATGAGTTCTCCTGTATAAACCTTACTAAACCTTTTGTGTGTTACGTCTCATTCGACAATGGCCGTTCTTTTCTCCATTAGTGACTCAAAGAACTCAGCACATAACTTCTGAAGAGGTGGGAAATTTAGAGTAGAACCACTGAATATTGTTTCCCATGGTTTCTCTGATGATACAAATGGTGTTGCCAATGACTCAACGTCTTCCTTTCTCTTCTTATCATAATCTGGTAACTGACCGTACAAGGATGTGTACCCGAATTCTCCTGAAACATTGAGATTTGCTAGATTGATAAAATGGTTCAATGAAGATTTTGTTTCTAGCTTTGTTTTGATTAGCTTTCTTTTACCTGTCTCTTCTTGACCAGCAAGACCCCCGTAGTCAATTGCGCTACGCTCATGTGACTCGTCGCTATTGCAATCAAAAACAACATACTCGTGGCTTCCATTGACATACGCAAGAGAAAGCTGAGTCTTGTCTGTCTCTAGAAATGAGATTGATCCTCCATGGGCCTGCAATTTAGACATGGTATTACTCGTTGGTTTCATCTTTCCTTCTATACCGTTAAAATATTACCAAGTTTTCCCTTTCCCGTACCTCCATTACAGTCCATATGGATACTGGCTTAGGATCTGATCCGTTGAACAAGAGAATGGCACCATCTCTACCTTGGAAGATATTATCCTTTTTAAATGTTTCTGGGATCAGAGCCAAGACTGCAAAAGTCGATGAATCTACTGCAGACGTGACAGCTACAGGAGGAAAAGAAATAGTTAGTAAGCAAATCATAACAAGAATTATCATGAAGTTACACGGAACAAGTTAAGATATTGACCTTCTATGCGTAACCCATATGACCACGATAACAATAGCTTTGATGCATTCCAGACAGATAATTCAGGTCTCGGATCACTGGATGCAGCAACAAGGAACTCAGACTTCCCAACGAAACAGAGTTTTGTGATAGGCTGACACATATTGAGAGGTTTGAACATCAGTCTTTATGAAAAAGTTTATAATTTAATTCTTTAGAGGGAAACTGCTAAGTTTTTTACCGTGAGTGTTGCTCCTAAAACAGACAACAGAATGTTCTTGTCCGGATTCCAAAGCGTAATAACATTCTCAGCCGCAACAGCCAGAACACTGCCATCCCCAGAGAAAGCAGCAGCGGTCATTGGTTTCTTCCTGCAATACGTAGGCAAGAGCATATATAATTGGCCGCCAAGTAGAAATAATTTATGAATGTTAACAAGTTTTCAAACGCGTACAAAGTTATTACTTATAAGAGCCAACAGCGTGACATATCCAGCTAGAGTCCTTATTTGTCTGGTTCTTGTCACTGTTGCAAACCCAAATCTGAAACAACAAAACTGACATCAGTAAGAGACTCATATCCAGAAAATGAAAGAAAAAAACACAGACGTAAAATCAGTTAAAGAACTACCTTGAAGTCCCCACCGAATGATGTACTAACTGCCATGGAACGGGTAGGGTGGAACGCAATTGCTGAGACACCAGCATCCCTGTAAGATGTACAGACGAAAGTTTTTTACTCATGTAAAGGGTATAGCAGTTTGTAGATTAAATCTGAGAAACTGAAATCTAAATTTTGCTAGGTTTACAATAAATGATAAAGAAAAGAAAATGGGAAATGATGACAAACTCAGCTCTAATCATTAGCAAAGGGTGGATTTAATAACCTGTGAGGTTCATATACGACTGTGGATAAGGTGAAAGTTTTGTTGTCTGGTTCAGACACCCAAAACTTGAGGGAAACTAAGCCTCCTATGCCATCTTCTGGAAGTTTCACCTCGGTTGTACTCATCACTGAACCATCTAGGGAGAGAACAACCGCTGTCACCATAACCTATTACCGTATTCTCATATTATCACCAAAGGAAGATAATCTTACATATTTTACCAAATAAAACAGCAGAAAAATATACTTACTGTGATTTCATCGCCTGGTTGATGGTTTCTCTCACAAACTTGAACCTGCAAAAGCATTGGTCAAAAAGCTAGCTTTACAACTACCACATATCAACATAGAGAATTCATAAATAGCAGAAAGAAAAGAGCTTCTCAAGAATATATTGGAGCCACATTCTAACCTCTGATATTCCCCGGTCATTAAGAAGATTGTATAGCTGAACACAGTAATTCTCTGTGCACAAAGCAGCTATGCCCGAAGATCGATCAAAGGCAACAGTAGTAGCCAAGCCTTCATACATCTCGGGTAATGATGGGGGAGGCTGTAAACAAAAGAAAAAAGCATTGAAGTAAATACCACATAAAAGAAGGATCCAAAGAATGGTGAAGATTTAACCCTAGTAACATTGGCGAAACCAACAAAGAAAGGTTTTCAAATGCTTGTTAAAATCTTTGTAAGGCTAACCTTAATTCCAGAAATGGTCCTTGAGATATCCATGGAAGGCATTTTAAGCAAATGGATCTGATTATCTGCACAAACCACCTGCAACTCTCGTTCTTAGTTAAATCACCAAAACATCCGTTTTGCTTTCAGAAGGGTGTGTATTAGAAGAGATTGAAACAGTAAGCTCCGACTTACAGATGAAAGAGTTGGATCTGGAGACCACACGAAATATAACAAGGGAGAACCTATTCTTGGTAGAAATTTCTTCTTTCCTGTGTCTAGCTGCCAAACGACTAGTACTCCTTCCCTTCCCCCTAAAGAGTAAGAAAAGACACAATAAAGAGTAAGAACATTTGAATAACTAAAAAAAAAGGTTTTATTCCACAAATTAATTTATATTGGGTTATTAACAATTCATATTAGTCCAGCATCATACAAAGACAAACACAGTAAGTAGATATGAACACAGTCGCACACCTGAATATAAATATGCTCCATCGGATGAGAAATTAAGGACATTTACTGCAGCAGAGTGCCAGTGCCATGTAGTGCAAGATTCAGCATCATCTTCACCTCTCACTCCATCGTTGTCCAAATCAACCTTTGCTCTCAGATTTTTCTTTTGATTACCCAAGGCAAGTTTCCTATTACCGACTCCTCTCCAAATCAACACTCTTCCTGTTACATCTCCAGCAGCTATAATTCTCTCCGTGGGATGAAAAGCAAAAGCATTAATAACCTTTGTGTGATGAAGTGTCATCTTCCTGGAAACCTCATGCCCTGATCCTCGAGAAGGAACATCCCATATATGAATTTTACATTTGTGACGGATTCCGAAGAATTCTCCTGAGGGACTGATAACAATAGAACATGGTTCCTCCGTCTACACAAAGAGATAAGCTAATCATTAGACCTTGCAAAGCTAACTTATGACACAAAGTCTGATCCCATAACTCCATTGAAAAACTGACCTCTTTCAAAGTGTCTCCTCGAGGAAGACGCTCTTTTGCAAGGTTAAATCTTCGGAGATGTCCACGCAATGTTTTAGACCCCTTTTTTTCAACCACACTTGTATCTTCGACCGAAACATAAGCAACCAACTTACCACATAATTCACGGCGTTTATCAATTTGTTGAGGTTCGCGCAAAAGAGATGGAATAACCTATATATACACATAGTTCATTTCATAAACAAAACACTTACCAATACTAATCAAACCAAAAGCATTCAACTTTTTAACTCACCATAGAGTGAATAGGAAGTTGTGCATCAATGGTTTTTAAGAGCTCAGGTCCTGAGAAATCCCAATGACGAATTGTACCATCAAGTGACGCAGTCCAACAATAACAGAGGATTTTCTGAGCCGGACTCGATGCAGGAACAACAATTAGAGTTGTCACTGAAGCTGTATGACCCTCAAGCGAAGTAATCTAAAGAAATGAAATTTGTAAATCAACGATTCAAAGAGAAGCCCAAAATCAATAGAAGAACTAAATTTGGCACCTGTAAGCCAGTGGCGGCGCTGAAAATGGAGACAGTGTTTCCTGTGCAAACAAGAAGCTTTTTAGCGTCGTTGGAGAATGATGGAGGTGAAGTTACGTAGCTTCTTCCGCCGCGAATCATGGTTCTTCTTTTTTAATTTCCGGCGAAGAAGAAACGGAGAGACGGAGGAGATTTTGGGAAGAAAAAAGGGAGACGCACAAAATTGAATCCTTTCAAAAGCCCTAACTAAACCCTTATTCGTCTTCGTGTTTAGTTTTTTTTTTCAAATTTTTTAATTAGAGTTAAATAATTTTTTTATTTCGTATAATCGATAATTGTCGGAAAATCTTTGAGGATTACTAGTTAATCAAGGCCTTCATAATGGGCTTCAAATCTAGGTCCATTAAATACTCGTTTTTTGTGAACATTTATTTAAGATTTGTTCTATTAAATACGAGATAGTTTTTTTTTTTTTTGTAGTAGAGAAGTTCCGATTTCTAAGAGATTAATAATTAGCAAGTGGCATTTAATCTAGTGGCATGTGAGAAGTCCACAAGAGGCATGCGCACTTGCATATCATGCGCACTTGCACATCATGGGATCGATTCCCTCCGCTTGCATTTGCAAGAACTTGGTTAATGGGCCGGTCATTTGTAGCCCAATTGACAAAAAAAAAAAAAAATTAATAATTCTGGGATCGTGAATTCTGACTAGTAAGGTTTTTATATCATTATATAGAATCTTCAACATTGAGAACTTTTGATGATCACTAAGTGTCACTAATGAGACTTCTATATTATTTTCTATAGAAAATTAGAATCTCTGATATTGAGGATCTTTGGACATATGATTTTTAAAAATGTTCGGTTCTTGGTTCTTTTAATTTTTAAAATAATGAAACTAATTGATATTTTTTAAAATTAGGTCTCCATTCAGTTATCCTCGATTCTGGTTCCAAATGTATAGTTAAAATTGGAACCGAAATAAATTTGATTCTCAATCTATTCCAGTTCCAAATGGTTATTCAGCCAAAAGCACTTAAAATAACCATTTTGTTACAAAAGAGTGTACACAAAATCGAACCAGAACTAAAAAATTTGTTTGGTTCGATTCCGTTTGGTTATTTGGTTCTAGTTTTTATGCCCAACTAGTTTTAAAAATAATAAGTTAATTAATGAATTACTTTCGATTCTACTTTTGGTTCTTGGTTACGAACCGAACCGAGAATCAAAATTACTTAAATTATATAACTGATTGGTTAATTTTTGGAAATCGAACAAGAACCAGAATCAAATTTTTGGTTCGGTTCGATTCTTCGGTTCCAATTTTTTTGTCCAGCCCTAGGATCGATGTATCATCCTTTTCATTATGCATTTTCTCAGGGCAAAAAACCATATGAATCCTTCTCCAAGCGGATCGAACGTATGATCTCTTCCTCCTTTACCAAGATGAAACCATTGACCTAATCCTTTGGTTACTAGACAGTATTAGAAGCTAGTCTTTTACGCAAAGCTATGAAGTGGTTAGTCAAATTTAGTAAGTTGTTTTCAATTAGACATAATTTATAAATTATAATATAAGAATAACATAAGAAGTATATAATGTAATTAAAAGCTTACAACAAACCAAATGATCAATGGCAACTCCATTTTTTGGCCATTGTAACATACAGCTACAAAGAGCTACAATGTTTTCAAAATATACCAAAAGAGAGACCTCTAAGGTTAAAACGGATTCAACGATCGATCATCTGAATAAAACTTTCATCAAGACTCAAGCTTTTTAACTCTCTTCAGGTTTTGGAATTGGCCAAAAAAATGAAGTTGCTTATACACTCTGTACTTTTCCTGGCATCTCCTTTGCTTTCACGCTCTTCATGTCCTGTGTTTTATGTTCCAAAGACAATAACAGATTAATGGATGACTCAAAAGAGTATGTCCAAGAGTAATAAATGGATGACTCAAGAGAATAAGTCCAAAAACAATCAATGGATGACTCAAGAGAGCAAGTCCAAGAGCAATCAATGACAATTTTGACTATCAATCATTATTGGGTGAAGATCAAGCTTCAAATTCCAGGAAGACATGTTCAAATCTCTTCCATTGTTGTGTTTATTAGCTTACAAGCAAAGCAAGAAG